>SDWI01000791.1:134750-229758 GCA_009193005.1 Lamellibrachia luymesi | reverse complement strand
CAGTACAGTCTCAATGGCATGCAGTGTTAGTGGACCTGGTATCAGTACAGTCTCAATGGCATGCAGTGTAAGTGGACCTGGTCTCAGTACAGTCTCAATGGCATGCAGTGTAAGCCCAGTCACTTGATAGTATTGTATTCCCTGTATTTCAACAATTTCATCACATGATTGATAGAACACTGTTGGATGTGTTAAAATGCAGACCAAGTAATCATACCTGTGTTTCAAGACTGACTGAAACAAATTATAAATTTACCAGTTGCTTTTTTTGTGATTATGGAAGGCCTCGAGTGATGTCTTACATTATTAATATTATTTAAGATTTTTTGAAAGAAATAAATATTTATTCTTTTTTCTGAGGTGACACCTTTAAGTTGATCATTATATTTTATTTATATTTACAGGTCCAATTGATTATTTATATTTACAGGTCCAATTGATTGTTTGCTTATCAGAAATGCATTTTGTTTAAATAGCTTTGCTGCATCTTAAAGTGGGCAGGACAGCTCAGGCGGCGGTTATTTTTCGAACAATATGCTAGGAAATATTGACTTTAAATAAAATAACCATGTGCCAGTAGCATCATATTTTTCTATTTTTCGCAAGTGAGTTTTGTTACGTTCGTCATGTCCCCAATTTCTTAAACCATGATGGTGTGACTTTACTAAATCTGTCAGAGTTGTTGAGTTAGATCTGCCCCGGTAGAAATTGTTGATTGATTACTGATAATGTTTGTCATGATTTAGAATTGATTTAAAGTTTGGTGAATTAACCATTATGCTTTAAATTCTATTAAAGCAAATATTCCACAGGACAAAGTCACTGAATGAAGCTCTACAAAGATTGATGCGATGAATTGTTATTTAAATAAGAAATAGCATTAAATATTTATTTGAAACTTGTGAAGTTATTTCACATAATCATTCAACATCGCTCACACCCAGTACAGGTTTACCGATAATATATGATGAGACTCGAGGGGTCATCGTTGGCAGATCAGATGCCATCTAAAGAAGTCAAGAAGTTATCTGTGATGTTCATTTCTGAAAGATAGCGAGATTCTAAAATTGATACTTGTGTCATCCGTGGAACTTGTAGACAAAGCCTGTTGTTCAATCTGGATGCAATGTCAGTGTCAAATATGAACAAAGGCCTTTGTTGCCAATAGTTGTATGACTCAGGAACCACTTCAATCGATGCTCCCCAGCCAGGTTCATCATGTGCCACCTGCTGAGCAGGGAACGAGGGCATGTCACATGACCTGGTTCTCGTGATGATGTTCTGCTTTAGTAATCTGACTACCCTGGTCACCAGTTCTTTTGGAGCAGCCTCTTCTGGCGCAGTCTCTTGGTCTTGGCAAAATTGCTTCTTAGGGAATTAATTCTTTGGAATTAGTTATTTTCTTGCTACATCATAATGATGGACAGTTCACTGATAAAATAAAGCATTGGTTTATTAATGAAATTTCATCTGTTGGGTATATCTTTTTAATAACTTGCTAACTCGAAGTTGCATTTAATTTGTAACAAACTCATGCTAAAGCAAACTTGCAAACTATAATCACCCATACAGCATAATACAATGTTTGAGAATGGACAGTCCAGTAATATAAATCATATTGATAGTTGTCAAGTGTATTTAATTGACAAGTCACGGCTGTATCACGTCAAAGTTTGATGTTGTGTTTGTGATATATTTGACTGCCATTTCATATGTAAATATTACTGGTACTTGGAGGTTTACGGTAAAAAAATTCAACCTCAATGACTCGTGAGATCCACTTGCCAATCCAGGTGGCGCTCGTGTCACGGGTGTTAACCTTCAAACATTAGGCAGATTGTAGTACAAGAATATCAAGCTACACAATTAGTGATCTTTGGTCTACATCTGTGGAATGTTAAAAAAGTCTTGACATTTAGAAATGGGTGTGCTGATTGCTTTAAATTCACCACAGATATTTTTTTTAGTCAGCAGGTTTGCCAGATTCTTGACTGAGCATGGTTGCTTTTGCATGTGAAATAAGAATAAGGTTGCGCAGTGAATGATCAATCAAATGAGGGATGTGGCCGGGCAGTTGGCATGATACAAGGGCCAACACAACACTGCTCTTTCGGCTAGTTTCTGACTTTCTGACAAATCATGTTTCTTGAGCTGTGTGTCGTATCTCCTCTGATGTTCTCATAACAAGTGGTCTAGTGGTTGACAGTGTGTTTGTACATGTTGGTAAGGGTTGAAGCAATGTATTTCAAGTGCGGAACCAGGCCAGCAGCTTGAGAGTTGGCTGCTACTTCTTGTTACCCAGAACAGACGGCTCCACCATTGACCTCCGTCTTACCTAACTGACTTTACTCTTCATTCTTGCCACTTTGGAATTCCAGTTAATGCCTCTTGTGGTATATTTCAGGTCAGTTTTTGCAGGGTGTGGTCTAGCAACTGTGATCTTCATTGTATTGTGATAATTTGTAAGACTTGTGTTTCTGTGTCTGTCTGGTGTGTGAAGCTACGAACAAACTTCGTCTTGTGATTGCTTTGATTCTCCACTAGAGTTCTGCAACAGCTGTGTTCTTGTTGTAGGCGTGGCGAGACATCTCGGCATATGCGAAGGACTTCATCGACAAGCTCCTGATCCTCGACCCACACGAACGGCTAATGGCGAGCAGTGCAATCAAGCACCCGTGGATCACAACGATGGCAGCGTCCTCGAGCAACAAGAACTTGCATCGGACAATCAGCAAGAACCTCCTTGAGCGGCAGTCAACGCGCAATAGTGTCAAGAGTGCCAAGTCGACCAAGAGCAACAAGTCAAACAAATCGTTGCGGTCACTGCGCTCAGAGCACCGGCGCGTCATGCCAGAGGAAATAGATGAACTCCATCGTGACCCCGAGGTGCAGGCAGAACTGTCGTCACTGTCGGGCGTCTAGGGGTGCTGTGAACACGAGGGGTGCTGTGAACACTAGGGGTGCTGTGAACACGAGGGGTGCTGTGAACACGAGGTCGCAGAGCATCATAGTCGATGTACACAGGATTTGTGAGATTTGGCTGCGCTGCAGTGGACTTAGATGGAGCTGTGATTGTGTGGACGTTGTTTTCGGACATATGGTGTTCACAGTTGCTGTGAGTCCAGGGCATGTAGCATTCATCTTTGTGGTCAGTACACGATTCAGTTGTAGCCATTGATGGCATTGCTACAGTCACGATTGGTACAACGCTAGGAGGCACTGCGATGACCGTAATGTCGCTCTGGTGAACTTGCCGTGATGCACGATGTGCCAGTGTAATTTAAGTGAAACGTGACATCTGTAGTGATAACTATCTGGTTTGCTACAACTGGATCTGAGGTGTTACCTTGCTACTGTTGGTTGTTGCTGTAAGTGAACAAGTCGGGTGTACGATGTGGATTACCAGGGACCAGTCCCCCAGCATACAGTGCAGTCAGTGATGAGGAATACACAGCATGTTTGTCATTCAGTGCGCAGTCCTCTGTGCCATAGGCATTTAGTCGATATATTTGTGCCATTATGTTGAATCCGGTGTATGAAAAGATACAGTTGTCTCGCAACTGTTCACTTCTCTAGCACTGGATGACGGAAAGACCAAGGAAAAGTTTACACTTCTTCTAAACATTTTCCAATTGATTTTGTTCATCTGCAACAACCCAACTGTTAAACTTAATTCCAAAGACAATGGTTACCTTTATCAATAACTACTCTAGTTCATTCAGTTCCATGCTGTCCTATGAGAGTCTGTAACCATAGAGGAAAGTCTTCATATCTAACAGTACTAGAAACTTTGGTTCATCATCAAATGAGTGCATGTGGTTCAAACAGTTTCATATTTCCAAGAAATTGTCACAACAACGTGAACTTTTAACTTTAATTCCATGCGCTTTACCTTATGCAACCGTTTCTATTTTCATACTTAATAATGGGTATTTGCTTGCAAATTTCTCATCAGTTTGAGCAAGGCCATTCATGAAACCAGGATAACCAGTTCAGCATAACCATGTTTTCTGTATAACTTTTTAATCCAGCACATGTCCTATTCAAAAGGTCCTTTTCCAAAAACAATTTGCGGTTTCCTCACTCCCCCTTTGATACATTCAACTGAATGCGAAGTTTTGGATTATTGTCTACATTGAATATGGAGAGCCACCCCCAGCTGAATGTATCAGCTGGGGGTGGCTCTCAATGAAATACACAAACAATGCCCAATTGATTTGAAAGCAAGTAGTCATAATTGGCCAAGTATCTGCTGCACAATTGAGAACAGGAGACTGGTTGTTTGGCAGCGAGGGATTTACACCCCATACTGTGGAACACATATAGAGTTACCCATGTAGAGGGCTTCCTTGTCTACTGCTGTGTGTCCTCATTATCGTCTTCTCCCCAATGTTGACAGTGATTCACAGATTCCCTTAGCTTAAGCAGTACCCCAACATGGCTTCAATCTTACCCTCGGGTGTGGATTTCTATTTCGGAGAAAGGCAAAAACACTCCCCAGGAATGCGTAATTGTACAAGCAGCCGTTTAAAGAAAGACGTACCATCCAGTAGCTATTTGAATTTCACGAACCTGACTGGTGTATTGTGGAATTTCAAGATCTGTCAGAAATTGTGGTTTTGTCGAAGGGTTTAGACTTTCATTTCATCACGTGAATCACCTTCCATAAAATGCAACGTTTTGCCAATCACATGAACAGGGTCCATACTGCAGCTATGGCAGTCGCTATAGTGAATACTACATTGACAGTCGTCCTGTTCAGAAACATGTACATGTGTACAATTCTGTATATAGGTTTCATAAGCCATTAAAGGTTGTATAGATAATCATAGATGATTCGAAAAGTAAGTATTGTGATCAGTGCCTGGTTACGTTTCTCAGATGGTTGTAATAGTGAGTTACAGCTGTATTATTTTATATCTTTCCTTTGTAACAGCAACGTGCTGATTCAGCCAGACCAATTTTTGCATCATTTCTGAACAACAAATTATGCAGCATTTCGCCTTAGAAAGAAATTGTGGCTTCCAAAAGTATCGCGAAGTGACACTCATGAAAGTGATCGTCTTGAAAGGTTCTTACTACTTAAGGGCATCCTTGTTTCTGTTCATAAGTGCAGAAACGAGGGGTAATTAGCAGCTGTAGAGAGGAAACTGATATGAATGGGTGCAGATGTGGAGTGCTTGTTGTTTGTTTACAGATGTAATATTACAGATGTGTGAGTGCTTGTTGTTTGTTTACAGATGTAATATTAGAGATGTGTGAGTGCTTGTTGTTTGTTTACAGATGTAATATTACAGATGTGTGAATGCTTGTTTGTTTACAGATGTAATGTTACTGCATTAAATGTGGAAATGTTCTGCCTGATGCAGTGAGTGCTTAGTTGAAACATTTCTCGGCCATACAATGTATCCATTTGTAAACGTATTTATTATTGTTATTATTATTATTATCACTTAGGTAGGGATGGCCTATCAAGATGGAACGGCCTATCAAGATGGGACGGCCTATCAAGATGGGATGCTTGTCACCAATGACAGCGAAATCCCAGGTTGCATTTAATGCCAAAACAGTGTAGATCATAATTATTTGTAAAATCAAAACCAGCTACATGTATAATTATTTAAACATTTGTAAACTACAACCCAGTGCATTGATATTTTAATTAACATAATAGTTAAGTATTGAACAGTTGTGGTTGTGGTTTAATGGGCGTCATTTACTAGTAAGCTGAAATGTCATTGGTTGATGTAAAATGACTTTTCCATTTGACTGTATGTTCAGTGGAAATTGGGTCTCATTTTGTAAGATAAATATCATGAAAAGGGATCTGCCTGTAATTTTCCCCCGTAGAAAGTGTTAACATTTTGTAATAGCAAAGAGAAAACAAGTGTTTGGTTTCACCTGTGAATTGATTCAAATACAAAGATATATCAAGTCTAGTCTGCAGTGTTTGTCCAGTGCTACATTTACTTTTTGTTTGGTTTGTGACATCCGATTGTCGTAGCATCAAAACAGTTTATTACTATCCAAGATCCAAGAAATCAAAATCGATCTGCATTGTTTTAGAGACCATTGATTATTTTGTTGTATAACCAGATAAACTTGCATGCTGGGTAAACGTGTTGTCATTGGGACGTCGAGTTGTGGTCGATCTCCGAGTGCTGTCACCCCTGCCCGGTGTATAGGGGGATACGACCCCTGCCCGGTGTACGAGTATAGGGGGAATATAACCCCTGCTTGGTGTATGAGTATGGGGGCTGCAGTTTTATGCTAGTCACGTGAGGTTTCTAGATGAGTGAGAACACTTCCTCAGCTGCTACGAGCTTCTGTTGTTTGCGCTGCCTCATATTTTGTATGGGTTTATTATTATAATAAAGCATGTATGATAAGAATGATTACTGTGTTGCGTTGCTGCTGTAGTGTCTGCTTACTCCTCCACATGGAGTCATAATGGTTTTTATACCTCTTGTTTTCAAGTCAGACAAACATTTTAGAAACCAGACTAATTCTGTTGAATGAAACTTAAAGAAATCAGACAAAATGTTTAATGGGACAGTGTAATGGAGTGTTTGTGTGTGACTTTAGACATTTTCTCTAATTTGTGAAGGGCCATTTTCATATCAAAACAGTTTGTCTGTTTGATGCAGTTAAAAGGAATATAATTTCTTTAAAAAAAATTTGTAACAGTTCTGTTTCCCGGCACTGAGCAAGTCTCTGGGTTGAAGGCTGAAATCAGCCTGTTTTGATTGCTGTGTAGTTGTGATTATTCTCTCTGATTATTCTCACGCCTGGCCATGCCAATGAGGCCACACCACGCACTCATGCATTTGTAGTGTCACTTTCTGTACACGCATAAAACACAGACGTAATCACATCAAAGGCTGCCTAATCGTAAACATCAATAGTGTGTTTAAAGTTTTTGTGCTAATCTTGGCACTCGAGTGTAAAATTGGGGATTATTTGTTTGAAAATTTGGCAGGGATGTTTGGTTTTGATTAAATCATCCCGTTGCGTTTGCGAGAGAATGCAAAGCAGCTGTCTACTCAATAACAGTGTTACTAACACTAGATTACTGGCTAAATGGCAGATCAGAATGAAGTTGTCACCGGTTCTCTAGCAACATGTGTTAGGGTTCGTTAGATCTAAGGAACTTTAACATAGAGTAGTTTTGTAGCCACTTGTAAGTGCACAAGTTCAGATTGGTTCTTTGTGTGTATTTACTGCCTTTAATGTGGTCTCCGCGAGTTTGTTTCATGTTAGTGGATTTGTCAGGCACTGCCTTGGCCACACTTGTCTGACTTGTGAGGCCAGGCCTTGGCCACACTTGTCCGACTTGTGAGGCCAGGCCTTGGCCACACTTGTCAGGCCAGGCCTTGGCCATATTTGAAGAATTTTGTATGGGCTAGATGCCTTGCAAAAAGCATTTAATACAGGTTTGTTTTCTAATAGCCTTTTAAAGCAAAGAAACCACTTGGCATTAAATCCAGCAAAACTGAGATAATTTTCTACACAGAGAGTGTAAAAATCCTAGCTCACATCCACTGCATTTGGTTCAGAAGCAAATATCTCTTCTTGGTGAAATGACTGCCGAAGTACCAGTTTGTTAGAGCCCTACATGCAATCCACAGCACAATCCAGTATCATCATTTAAATGCATTTAACAACCTGTGTAAACTGTAAGTGACGTCTTATATATTGGCCAACACTAGCTTTGGGAGTGCAACA
Organism: Lamellibrachia luymesi; assembly: GCA_009193005.1. Classification (NCBI taxonomy): domain Eukaryota; kingdom Metazoa; phylum Annelida; class Polychaeta; order Sabellida; family Siboglinidae; genus Lamellibrachia; species Lamellibrachia luymesi. The sequence goes on along the minus strand of SDWI01000791.1, from coordinate 222,033 downwards.
AAAAACATCAATTACCAATTTCGTTTATTGTACTAAGCACTGCTTAGAATATATGTCACATTGTCAGATGAAATGTTTAATTTCACATGAACTAGATTTCCAATGTGTTTTAGTTTCACGAAAGCATTATTTAGTTATAGATTATACAGATGTATTCATCATTATAGCAGTCATTCATGATATTTGTTTGGCAAACTAATTCCTTCTAGAGTTCTGACTTCCCCCAGTCACTAACGTCGAAAAGTACATAATGGCAGATTGGGTTTGCTGTTACTGGTCAACACTGAAGTCGTGGGTTTACGCCCCCCAGCGTAAACCCCAGAAATGATCCTTGTGCGGGGGCGCGTAAACCTCAAGGTTGAACAACGGTGGTAAACCAAGGGCATCACAGATTCACTCTTAGCTGAAGGGTAGAGACATCCTCAGCGCTTCTTGTACCTGCAAAACACAACACGGTCAACACAACTAGGCACCTGAGCAGGGTTGTTTCATTTAAATCATTTGATTTAAATCACTCCAAAAAAATCATTGATTTATGATTTTTTTTAGTTTTTTGACTTCCGATTTTTTTAATCACTGATTTATATGAATTTAACACAAATAATTGTTTACAAGCATCTAGATCAACAAAGTTTTGTGTGTTTTTTAATACAAAAGCACAAAGTGTGCACACTTGTGTACCTGTATTGACACCAGATAGCCTGATTTCAAAAAAATCAAATAAAAAAAAAAAAAATCCGATTTAAATAAAAAAATCACATTTTTGTGAAGAAAAAAAAATCATTATTTTTTTCAACCCTGCACCTGAGTCAACACAACTAGGCATCTGAGTCAACACAACTAGGCATCTGAGTCAACACAACTAGGCATCTGAGTCAACACAACTAGGCATCTGAGTCGACACAACTAGGCATCTGAGTCAACACAACTAGGCAGCCGAGTCAGTCCAACATATTCCATCTCACACATTTGTTCAAACTCTATCTTCAATTGACTTAGCCCATCAGAAATGAGGGAGCACTTAATGTGGTCCCCAGGTTGTTGCGTGCTAACACCATTACACATGTTTATTTCTGTCCCCCTTCTAACGTCAAGGGAAAAAGTTGAAACACCCTTTAAAATGCACCATTCTGAAGCTAGTCATGTGTTAAAAAATAAGGGTGTTTGCCCTATCCACCCCTGACAGGCACCCCACCACCTCACACATATTACCCAGGGTAGATACTGCAAGTATTGTAGAATTGCACATGTAACAATTTATGCATATAGCAATTTATTCGCTCACCTGTTGCCTTTTGATTTGGACTGTGCACCAGACCTTTTATTAAGCATTCCCATTTTCTTCTTTTCTTCATATGATGGACTGAAAGAAGAAATGTCCTGTTGCTAATTTCATATTGGAATTAACCTTGTCTGATCACCCCCATGAACCAGGAGTAAACTTTTTACCCTTCCTGGTCAATCATCAAAATAACCACGAAATGAACTTTGACCCAGTTCCTGCATCAACCAATGAGAGGCTTTATGAAGAATTATCTCAGTAACACCAAAGGAATGTCGTGTTCAGCAAATGTAGTTCACTTACATTAAAAAAATCACGAAATATCTGTCATTTATTAATGCAATATTACATATACCTATACAGCCTAGAGACCATAAATGTGATGGAAAACCAAGAGAAAGTGCAAGTTTGCAAAAATAACTGGGTGGGAAGAATTGTGGGAGTGAAAAAATAGACAAGTGAAGAATGGAGGAGTTGAGGGAGGAGGTGGGTGTGAAAGAGGGTTTCAGGAGGAAGCTGGTGAGGAGCTGGCTAAAGTGGGCTGGACACGTGGAATCAATGGAAGGGGAACAGTTGACGAAGAGAGTGGATGCGCTCAGAGTGGAGGCAAGAAGGAGAAGAGGAAGACCGAGACTGAGATGGGAAGAAAGATTTTGCGGGAATGGAAAAGTAGTGGACTTCAGAGATAATGTGGAGAGCAACAACAACATCTTTGATACTTTGAACACAAACATATGAAACTGCAATGTGTGTACCAGTGATTCCCACAGTGAAATGCAGTTTACTTGAATCTGTGTCCGTATTATAAGCGGCCACATTTGATATAAAATATACACCCAGCCAGGTACACCCAGCCATCAAGGTGCACCCACCCAGATGCACCCAGCCATCAAGGGACACCCAGCCTGGTACACCCAACCATCAAGGTACACCAAACCAAGTACACCCAGCCAGGTGCACCCAGCCATCAAGGTACACCCAGCCAGGTACACCAAGCCAGGTACACCCAGCCATCAAGGTACACCCAGCCAGGTACACCCAGCCAGGTACAACCAGCCATTAAGGTGCACCCAGCCTGGTACACCCAGCAATCAAGGTACACCCAGCCAGGTGCACCCAGCCATTAAGGTGCACCCAGCCTGGTACACCCAGCCATCAAGGGACACCCAGCCTGGTACACCCAGCCATCAAGGTACACCCAGCCAGGTGCACCCAGCCATCAAGGTACACCCAGCCTGGTACACCCAGCCAGGTACACCCTGCCAGGTACATCCAGCCAGGTACACCCAGCCATCAAGGTACACCCAGCCATCAAGGGACACCCATCCTGGTACACCCAGCCATCAGGTTACACCCAGCCAGGTGCACCCAGCCATCAAGGTACACCCAGCCTGGTACACCAGCCATCAATGTGCATCCAGCCAGGTACACCCTGCCAGGTACATCCAGCCAGGAAAACCCAGCCATCAAGGTACACCCAGCCAGATACACCCAGCCAGGTGCAACCAGCCATCATGGGACACCCAGCCATCAAGGTACACCAAGCCTTCAAGGTACACCCAGCCATCAAGGGACACCCAGCCATCAAGGGACACCCAGCCATCAGGTTACACCCAGCCAGGTGCACTCAGCCATCAAGGTGCACCCAGCCTGGTACACCCAGCCATCAAGGTGCACCCAGCCAGGTACACCCTGCCAGGTACATCCAGCCAGGTACACCCAGCCATCATGGTACACCCAGCCAGATACACCCAGCCAGGTACACCCAGCCATAAAGGTACACCCAGCCAGGTACACCCAGTCATCAAGGTACACCCTGCCAGGTACACCCAGTCATCAAGATACACCCAGCCAGGTACACCCAGCCATCAAGGTACACTGGGTCCAGGTAGACCCCAGGAACGCCACTCAACCTGCCTACTCAGCATACCTGACAGGTAGACCTGACGACGTGACAAGGCACCTAAGCATGCCTGCCGAGAGACAATAGGATGCACCAGGTACAAACCATGCAGTGTGTTTACTGTGGCCCGACACAGCAGTCTTTGTTGGGCGTGATGCAGCCGCAACCCGACACCATTGTGCAACCAACACGCATTCTCACGCTGATCTATCAAAGGGCTCCCTGCTCTGACATAACTCGATTCTGTCAAGAAACAATGGCTATGTCTGTCCCTTAATGTCTCGTTGTATCTGTTCGTCATGCTCTGAGTCATTGAAGACCCACAAGCTATTATTACGCTGCGTCTCGGAAATAACACACAGCTGGTGGAATTAAATGTACTGACAATGGAGGAGATGGGACGTTTCGAAAAGGCACTAGAAAATAATAACCACGCAATGGCTGACGGAGAAACGTCTGTGCAGTGGCATGAATTTTCATGAGATAAAAACGTCACATCATCAGTGGCAACGCTCCTTTTAGTTTTGTCTGATTTCCATGTTAATGGAGCTAAGCTAACTCATGCATAATAATTCTCAGAAAAACACCTTTGTATAATCATGCACATAGAGAAAAAATCAAATTCATTAATTTCATACCAGGAAGTTATGCTAATGTTTGAAAATTATACTGTTTGGTTTGGATGTTGTGTATCGGATTAAAAACATAAAGGCCCTGACCCTTGGCAGATGTTACCCTAAGAACAGTGCAATGGTTCAGTGACACGGCGCACATGTTCACAAAGTCATATACCGAGTCATTTCATAAAAATCGAGAACATGACTCGCTTTGCAACTGGATCACAGGAAGCTGGAGATATGTCTTTAATGAGGCACTAAAAGCAACTAGTACATTCTATCTGGGGCATATGACAGTGGAAATGAAAAACCACACACAAGGTAATTGTGAAATCCGTTGTGGTCTCGTCAAGTCATAGGCACTACTTCTAAGCCCACCTAAAAACATGCTCGACTAGAGGTGCATCCACTACACAGCTCAGACATGTTTGTTAATCACCTTGTGCAAGAATGGCAAAGAATGAACCCTGATGATCGTATCAATGATAACAAGATTTCACCAATGTGCAATATACCCGTAAACACTGACGAGAAGTCTTGTCTGAAGAGCATGAAAAGGCTCGAGGTGTGACAAAAAGTTGGCCCTGACTGCTTCTATTATGACGGAAATCATTGTACGATCAGCAAAGAACTGCTGCAGTTTGTCTAACATACCCCGCACGGAACTTCTTGAGTGCACCCTGACTTGTGTTGGTCAGCTCCTTCTCAAACGTTGACTTTGTCTTCTGCGTCTTCTTCCGTTTTTTGTTCTTTGGTCCATCTGTGTCATAAACAACGTTTAGATTCTCTGTGGTTATTTACGAGTCCAATTTGCAAAGTAGCGACATTTGACAAGTTTCTGACGGTTTGTCCTAATGAGACTATTGTCTGTTCAACTATTACCATGATAGGATGTTGTCTGTTAAACTACTGTCCTGATGGGCTGTTGCCTGTTGAACTACTGTCCTGGTGGGCTGTTGTCTGGTGTCATGATGGGCGGTTGTTTGTTATACTACTGTCCTGATGGGATGTTGTCTGGTGTCTTGGTGGGTTGTTGTATGCTGAACTACTGTCCTGGTGGGCTATTGTCTGGTGTCCTGGTGGGTTGTATGTTGAACTACTGTCCCGATGGCCTATTGTGTGGTGTCCTGGTGGGTTGTTGTATGTTGAAAAACTACTGTCCTGATGGGCTATTGTCTGGTGTCCTGGTGGGTTGTTGTATGTTGAACTACTGTCCTGATGGGCTATTGTTTGGTGTCTTGTTGCATGCTGAATTACTGTCCTGATGGGCTATTGTCTGATTTCCTGGTGGGCTGTTTTGCATTGAACTACTGTCTTGATGGGCTGTTGTCTGGTGTCATGATGGGCTGTTGTTTGTTGAACCACTGTCCTGATAGGCTGTTGTCTGGCGTCCTGGTGGGTTGTTGTATGTTAAACTACTGTCCTGATGGGCTGTTGTCTGGTGTCATGATGGGCTGTTGCATGTTGAACTACTGTCCTGATGGGCTATTGTCTCGTGTCCTGGTGGGTTGTTGTATGTTGAACTACTGTCCTAATGGGCTACTGTCTGGTGTCCTGGTGAATCGTTATATGTTGAACTCCTTTTCTGAAAGGATATTGATTGGTGTCCTGATGGGTTGTACGTTGAACTACTGTCCTGATGGGCTGTTCATTACTTTCCAGCAAGTTACTGTCCTACATCTCACAAGTTTCCTACACCTGACGCCACACAGGGCACATGCACAGCTTTGTAAATGCGCATTCATTGATTTCAAGTACATTATTAGCACCAATGATGTACACTTTCATTGTGAAACCTCTACAAAGATGATTCTACTCCTACATCATTGTTGCCTAGAGCCACTGGTAAAGACTGAGTGGACTTACTGGATGTGTGGTCATATTGTTGCCTAGAGCCCCTGGTAAAGACTGAGTGGACTTACTGGATGTGTGGTCATATTGTTGCCTAGAGCCACTGGTAAAGACTGAGTGGACTTACTGGATGTGTGGTCATATTGTTGCCTGGAGCCACTGGTAAAGACTGAGTGGACTTACTGGATCTGTGGTCATATTGTTGCCTAGAGCCACTGGTAAAGACTGAGTGGACTTACTGGATGTGTGGTCATATTGTTGCCTAGAGCCACTGGTAAAGACTGGGCGGACTTACTGGATGTGTGGTCATATTGTTGCCTAGAGCCACTGGTAAAGACTGAGTGGACTTACTGGATGTGTGGTCATATTGTTGCCTAGAGCCACTGGTAAAGACTGAGTGGACTTACTCGATGTGTGGTCATATTGTTGCCTAGAGCCACTGGTCAAGACTGATTGGACTTACTGGACGTGTGGTCATATTGTTGCCTAGAGCCACTGGTCAAGATTGAGTGGACTTACTGGACGTGTGGTCATCTTCCGCACATGCTCTCGTGCGTTTTGGCTTTCTCTCTCGCTTAGCCACCCGAGCTGCATATTCTGCTGCCTTACTCATTTCGTATTCGACCCGACCCTCCGCCTGGTGGAAGAATATAACTAATCAATCATCCAATAATTTAAAACAGTACAAATTCCATAATAATAATAGAGCACAACATCATATTCAACAAGTGGACTTAAGTTATAATTACACATTAGTGTGTTTGAAATGGGGGTGAACAGAAGTTATAATTAAACTTTAGTGTGTTGGAAAGGGGGTGAACATAAGTTATAATTAAACTTTAGTATGTTGGAAAGGGGGTGAACAAAAGTTATAATTAAACTTTAGTGTGTTGGAAAAGGGGTGAACATAAGTTATAATTAAACTTTAGTATGTTGGAAAGGGGTGAACATAAGTTATAATTAAACTTTAGTGTGTTGGAAAAGGGGTGAACAGAAGTTATAATTAAACATTAGTGTGTTGGAAAGGGGGTGACCAGATGTGTAATACAGTTCACCCCTGATTAGAATAGTTATTATACTAATAGAATATCATAATTAAGAAAAAATCAATGTTACAAATCCCTAAATAATGTGTACGCCACTTACAACGAATCATGTTTTATTATAAATGTTTTTAGACCTAATACGGAGAGAAGATCTAACCTGTAGCATTTTTAACTCCTTGTCTGCTTCTGTACCCAGTGAGGTTTTCATGTAATGAGTTCCGTAATTTAAAAATGATACAACACAATAATTTTCAAAGGCTGATTACCATGTACTCTTCATCAGGCAACCAGAATTTAAAACACCATTTAAAAACAGCATTTAAACAGACATTCAATAAAAGCATCTTGGTCACAGCAGAGTTGATTTTGGGAAAGAAGTTTTCATGAATGTCACAACATCTTTATCAACATCTTTATCAACATCTTTATCAACATCTTTATCAACATCTTTATCAACATCTTTATCAACATCTTTATCAACATGTTGCTTGAAACTTTTCATCATCATAAATATTGAACTTTATATCTACGTATATTTACTAAGACCACACTGGTTCTGTGAAAACAGCACACATCTAGATTCGCGCATAAAGTTTTGCATAATGCCACTAACAAATTATTGCAAATATTTTAATTAACTTTTTAATGTGTTCGATAATCTGACGTGGACAGTATGCTCACGGTGAGTGCTTTCTTGGGCTTTAGGTCGACCTTTGACTTCTTGCTTTTCCTGTTGCTTGGTAGCATTGAGAGATCCCCCAGCCTCAAAGCAGCTGCAAAATCACCAGAGGTTATCAAACATGATTCTCCCCATCTTTCTGACAATCTTAGCATGTACTTAGCATGTACTTAGGGCTCACTACCCCTAACAATAGCCCTCAGTGTGAGGCAGATGGTCCCATAAGTGCAATCACTGAAACTTAACAGTGACTGTGACATCAAACTTGTAAACACTAAGGGGAGGGTCAAATGTTTTGTAAAGCAATAATGTTTATGCCTGAAATTTGTGATCAACAATATCACGTTAAATAAAGCAGCATCCTGTAATTTGTTTTTAGATTCTTGCTGATGATAATCTACTTCTAATATAATCATGTGTGTGCGTACGTGCGTGCATGCATGTGAGCGAGAGTGCATTCAGAGTTTTATAATGGAGCTTGATTATATGTAATAACAAATTTTGAGAGAAAATGATCTCAATAGTTGTGGTTGAAGAAAACCGTTATTCATGTATACCTACCAACTTGATGGACATTTTCAAGGAAATTTTAACAATTTTGTTTACTGCAACACAATAAAAACATTACTCCTAGGGCATCGTTTTAATACAAAGGCTCTTTACATCTTAAAGCAGCGCAACATTCTGCATTTTTCTTTGTAATGAGCTTGTTATGTATTGTAACTTTTATTCTGGGGTCAAGTTCAACCAACGCTCAACATCTCAACGGGCTTTTGGTACAAATGAAATTTACTGAGTGACATGACGGTTGTACTTGTGATACTTCAACCGCAAGACAACCATAACAAATAGTTGGTTTTGACATTCAATCTAAAAAACCCATAGTATTTGAGCATGAACAATGAGTCATGTGCCTGATCTTGCTGTGTAGTATTGCTAGAAGGCTAATGATGACTGACTAGTTGGGAACAATGAGTCATGTGCCTGATCTTGCTGTGTAGTATTGCTAGAAGGCTAATGATGACTGACTAGTTGGGAACAATGAGTCATGTGCCTGATCTTGCTGTGTAGTATTGCTAGAAGGCTAATGATGACTGACTAGTTGGGAACAATGAGTCATGTGCCTGATCTTGCTGTGTAGTATTGCTAGAAGGCTAATGATGACTGACTAGTTGGGAACAATGAGTCATGTGCCTGATCTTGCTGTGTAGTATTGCTAGAAGGCTAATGATGACTGACTAGTTGGGAACAATGAGTCATGTGCCTGATCTTGCTGTGTAGTATTGCTAGAAGGCTAATGATGACTGACTAGTTGGGAACAATGAGTCATGTGCCTGATCTTGCTGTGTAGTATTGCTAGAAGGCTAATGATGACTGACTAGTTGGGAACAATGAGTCATGTGCCTGATCTTGCTGTGTAGTATTGCTAGAAGGCTAATGATGACTGACTAGTTGGGAACAATGAGTCATGTGCCTGATCTTGCTGTGTAGTATTGCTAGAAGGCTAATGATGACTGACTAGTTGGGAACAATGAGTCATGTGCCTGATCTTGCTGTGTAGTATTGCTAGAAGGCTAATGATGACTGACTAGTTGGGAACAATGAGTCATGTGCCTGATCTTGCTGTGTAGTATTGCTAGAAGGCTAATGATGACTGACTAGTTGGGAACAATGAGTCATGTGCCTGATCTTGCTGTGTAGTATTGCTAGAAGGCTAATGATGACTGACTAGTTGGGAACAATGAGTCATGTGCCTGATCTTGCTGTGTAGTATTGCTAGAAGGCTAATGATGACTGACTAGTTGGGAACAATGAGTCATGTGCCTGATCTTGCTGTGTAGTATTGCTAGAAGGCTAATGATGACTGACTAGTTGGGAACAATGAGTCATGTGCCTGATCTTGCTGTGTAGTATTGCTAGAAGGCTAATGATGACTGACTAGTTGGGAACAATGAGTCATGTGCCTGATCTTGCTGTGTAGTATTGCTAGAAGGCTAATGATGACTGACTAGTTGGGAACAATGAGTCATGTGCCTGATCTTGCTGTGTAGTATTGCTAGAAGGCTAATGATGACTGACTAGTTGGGAACAATGAGTCATGTGCCTGATCTTGCTGTGTAGTATTGCTAGAAGGCTAATGATGACTGACTAGTTGGGAACAATGAGTCATGTGCCTGATCCTGCTGTGTAGTATTGCTAGAAGGCTAATGATGACTGACTAGTTGGGAACAATGAGTCATGTGCCTGATCTTGCTGTGTAGTATTGCTAGAAGGCTAATGATGACTGACTAGTTGGGAACAATGAGTCATGTGCCTGATCTTGCTGTGTAGTATTGCTAGAAGGCTAATGATGACTGACTAGTTGGGAACAATGAGTCATGTGCCTGATCTTGCTGTGTAGTATTGCTAGAAGGCTAATGATGACTGACTAGTTGGGAACAATGAGTCATGTGCCTGATCTTGCTGTGTAGTATTGCTAGAAGGCTAATGATGACTGACTAGTTGGGAACAATGAGTCATGTGCCTGATCTTGCTGTGTAGTATTGCTAGAAGGCTAATGATGACTGACTAGTTGGGAACAATGAGTCATGTGCCTGATCTTGCTGTGTAGTATTGCTAGAAGGCTAATGATGACTGACTAGTTGGGAACAATGAGTCATGTGCCTGATCTTGCTGTGTAGTATTGCTAGAAGGCTAATGATGACTGACTAGTTGGGAACAATGAGTCATGTGCCTGATCTTGCTGTGTAGTATTGCTAGAAGGCTAATGATGACTGACTAGTTGGGAACAATGAGTCATGTGCCTGATCTTGCTGTGTAGTATTGCTAGAAGGCTAATGATGACTGACTAGTTGGGAACAATGAGTCATGTGCCTGATCTTGCTGTGTAGTATTGCTAGAAGGCTAATGATGACTGACTAGTTGGGAACAATGAGTCATGTGCCTGATCTTGCTGTGTAGTATTGCTAGAAGGCTAATGATGACTGACTAGTTGGGAACAATGAGTCATGTGCCTGATCCTGCTGTGTAGTATTGCTAGAAGGCTAATGATGACTGACTAGTTGGGAACAATGAGTCACATTCTAGTCATCGTCTTACAAAATTGGCTCATCTAATTATTAAATACAATAGAAATTACACATAAATACATCATCTTCAACATATCAGGTTTGTCTTAGATGGCTTTAGATATAATAATAATAATTAATAATAATTAACTTCTATGGTGCCTATATCCTCAGGAACCTGAGCTCAGAGACGCAACAAAACAGAATCATTAAGCATAATCATGAACAGGGATGCACAAAAGTCAGTATCAGAACGAGGGACACCCAAAGATTTATGGTGGAAATGCAATTTGGAATAAATGTCTTGAGTTTTTTTTAGAAGATAGCTATAGTTTCAGATGCTTTCAAAGTGATGGGGAGTTCATTCCAGACCCTAGGCGCAGCGACAGAGAAAGCACGTTTACCCAAGTTAAGTTTTGTTTTAGGCACAATAAGTTGTTGTGAAATTGATGATCTGAGCTGCCTAGGGATATTTGAAAGATGCAGGAGACTAGCCAAGTAGGGTGGTTGTTGTGTAGATAGAACACGATATGTAAGAGTATTAACGTATTATATCTCCAGTTCAAGGTAACATGATTTTTTTAATGAAAATTTGCATAATATTTCTGCCCCTGTAAGAAATCTAATAATGCCCATGATATATGACAGTTTTAATAGTTTAGTAATTATGGTTCTAATGGAGATTCGAGATGCTATCATAATTCAGTAACAGTTTTTCACAATGCAAGGTATTGGATATTTAGAATTAACGAAATTCAAATCAAAAAGACTAGAATTTCACACAGCTCAAAAAGAAGACCCTCATACTAACTAAAAAAATAGTAGGTGACAAGACAATTGTGCATGCGCTGTGTAATACCACACAAAAAGTGCTGACCCAATATGCAGGAATTTTACATGTCCAATTAGAAGTGACACCGTCAAACAGAGGAGTGTCAATACTGCAGCAGTAATGCATGGTCAGATTGTGTTTCAACCATTTCTCTGTAGTGTGATGACTAGAGTAAATAGGAGAAACTGATGGATATTTCTACATGCCTCGGCGTCAACATCTGCTCACGGAAAAGCAGGAAACAGTCTCCTCCATTCAACTGTTGTCGTTGTTAGCGATTTTTTAACGTCTTGTTTTACGGGTCGCCATTTTGATGTGCCAGTCTCGTTTGTGGTGAATGCACGTGCGGGAAAATTGGAAATAATTTTTTGAGACTAAAGAAATAAAATGTGCCTAGATTGGCAACAAATAGATTTATTTTAATCTGAATTTGGTTCGTCTTTGTAAACTACAAAAAAGCCGGAAAGCTGAACCAACAGAAACAAGCAGTATTTCTCACCTGAAAGTGGTAATGATGACACTATGTTGACCTGGTGTGCACAGTGGTGTAACTTCTACATATTGTTTATTAGACAGAAGGACTAGTAAACACAACAGTTTGCTGGTCCACCAACTTTGGCTCCAAGGTTTTGACCAGCCACGCAAATCATAACACCAGTAAAAGAGCGACACAAGTTGCAGGCTAGTGTGGACTAAACAAATTGAAGAATAAAACAAAATGAAATATAAAACAAAAATATAATAAAAAGAATTTAGGAATGTGTGCGCCTCTGAATAATAAACTGTATTTGAAAATGGCCATAAATTGCAACTCATTAGACGTACCCCGTTATGGGGCAGTAAACCGATGAAAACGGATGATTCAAAATGCCATGTTATATGACAACCAATCAGCAGTACTGTTTGACTGTCGACTGCATAGAAATAATGTGTTCACTGTACTGGTGATGGCGCCACACATCATGTTGTTATTTTTATCAGACAGACTGACTAGTTTGCCCTGTGTACACAACCCTAACGTAAGACAAGTTACCCTAATCCAAATTCTAACCACAGTCACCTCTTAATTCTAGCCTATGTTTATAGCCAGCTGTGGGCTAGGTAGCCTATGTTTATAGCCAGCTGTGGGTTGGGTAGCCTATGTTTATAGCCAGCTGTGGGCTGGGTAGCCTATGTTTATAGCCAGCTGTGGGCTGGGAGCCTATGTTTATAGCCAGCTGTGGGCTGGGTAGCCTATGTTTATAGCCAGCTGTGGGCTGGGTAGCCTATGTTTACAGCCAGCTGTGGGCTGGGTAACCTATGTTTATAGCCAGCTGTGGGCTGGGTAGCCATTTTTCAAACACAACACAGCTAAACTGGAGGTAGTGAGATCAAGATCACCAGCTGTGTGAGGAGGACTGAGTCCACAACAGGTTTTTTCCATTTGTCTGTGTGGGATCTTTTAAATACTTCCACTAGATAGTAGGAGCCAATTGTTTTTTGTGTAGATGTAGGCAAAGTGGGGTGACCAAAACTGCCTATGTTTTGAGACAGCAGCAGGTTATTTACAACCCTGGTTCCCCGACCAACAGTCCTACCTTCTACCGCACAGGCACCGCGCAGGCACCGCGCAGACACCGACCAACAATCCTACCTTCTACCAAACAGCCACCGCACAGGCACCGCGCAAGCACCGACCAACAGTCCGACCTTCTACCACACAGCCACCGCGCAGGCACCGCACAGGCACCGCGCAGACACCGACCAACAGTCCTACCTTCTACCACACAGCCACCGCACAGGCACTGCGCAGCCACCGCACAGGAACCGACCAACAGTCCTACCTTCTACCACACAGCCACCGCGCAGGCACCGCACAGGCACTGCGCAGACACCGACCAACAGTCCTACCTTCTACCACACAGCCACCGCACAGGCACTGCGCAGGCACCGCGCAGCCACCGCACAGGAACCGACCAACAGTCCTACCTTCTACCACACAGCCACCGTGCAGGCACCGTATAGGCACCGCACAGGCACCGACTAACAGTCCTACCTTCTACCACACAGCTACCGCGCAGGCACCGCACAGGCACCGTGCAGGCACCGGCCAACAGTCCTACCTTCTACCACACAGCCACCGCGCAGGCACCGCACATCCACCGCACAGGCACCGACCAACAGTCCGACCTTCTACCACACAGCCACTGCACAGCCACTGCGCAGGCACCGCGCAGGCACCGCACAGCCACCGCGCAGCAACCGCGCAGCCACTGCGCCCCACGATTTTAAACATTAGATGTTCCTTTTTAAGAGCGAAGCCTGTACTATTTTTGTACAACATATGATTTTTATATAGTAACAGTGGCCTAAACTTAAACATAAACATTGACTGTTAAAATAAAGGCAGGAAAATCTTTTGTTCTGCAAAATTTTACAATTTTTCTCTCCCTGGTTATGTAAAAGCTAACACTTCAACACATACCTTTCTCCTGCACGCGGTCTTGACGTGACTGGAACCATGCGCGATGCATCTTGTTGCCGATTTCATCTGGGTGGTCAATGAGCTTCTGTGCCACGTTCACCTTATGTTCTGTCACTTGTAGAATTTTCTCCGCTTTCTCTTCACTCTCAATTGTCACAATGTCCTTCTCCAACTGAGAGATTCGGCTTCGGTAGAGACTTATAACCTCTGTAGTGAGAAAACAGTGACTTTGTGACAACCATGAGAGAGAAACCAACTGTCATGCTAATATGATCATTTCTTTCACAGCAATATTCTCTGTATAATGAAACAAGTAAATTAAAAATGCTCTCAATTAAATATCTGTATTTTAAAATGTTGGCCTAGAAATAACCTTAAATATACTTTCATTGAAGATTTTTGGCTATTAATTAAAACTTCAAAACTCAATTTGAAGTATATCAATGCCATAAAGCTCTGTACGAGCGTCAGATGTTAAAAGTAATTGCACAAAAGTTACCTTGTGGAATGACGCGACTTTTGACGGGGGTGTTTGCATGTTTGATAATGTCTTTCAATACACGTCTCTCTTTCTCACCAACCAGAGTCACCGATCTGTCAATGGGAGTGAACATATTTAAAGGCAATGTACAATGATTTTTATTGGTTATTTTTATACTTTGTGTTCTAAACTTCAGTGCTGTATCATATTTACTGTCCGAAAATACATGTGTAAAACAAGAATTTGAGACCAATAACACATCCTGTGAATAAAATTATATTTCACTTTCAAAGATGAAGATTTATCAGTTGAACTTTAATTGCAGTGAGCGGTCTACCCATGTTGTAAAAGTGGTGTTTCATTTCACCGCCAAATTGTGTATTTTCATATTAAGAGATGAAAGATGATGAAAGTGACACGCCTTTTGTTGATATCATTATTATTAACAAACCGAGATGTTATAACTACTAATAAATTAAGTGCTGCAATATTGTTAAGTTAACCAATTTAGCCTATCATGAATCCGGTTCGTTGATGTCCAAATATACTGTGTGAATTGTTTAAGTAATATCTGCAGTTGATTTGTATTTTTGTTGTTAGAGGTTAAAAAACGTAATACTTTGCAGGGTCAATGACAATCATGGGTGTCACTTCATTTTCTCGGTGTAAAGTAAAAAAATTTCACCAAGGACGAAATCTTGAGTTTTCAGCGTTTCCATTTTCACTTCAATTGATGTTTGACCAAACATCAAATAATTTAATAGTTTTTTCTGAAGGTTTCACATAAACCTCACATAACCAAAGTTGGTGGATGCTAGGGAGGTTTAATTTTTACAAAATGAGACGTGCAAAAAAATTAATTGCAAGGGGACCTTTAATAAAAATTGTGCGGGAGTCACACATCCTTTTTTTAAGGGAAACAAAAGCTTTAGGCCTAAGAATTACTCAAACATAACCATTTGCAACTACAATTAAGAATATCACACCAGTGATTTACTAGGAAAACCTTGCTGAACACAGCGTCTTTCATGGGCTGTGCCATATTGCGGGTAGCCTAGCAAAACTCGCTCGCCAAATAAAAATACTTGCCAATAGGGTATGGCCATGCTGTTTGCGTCCAAACTCAAGTTATGTAACATATTTTGGCCTTTGTTTACTAAACTAGTCCTCTTTATGACAAAATAGTACATTTGTTTGAGACTTTGTGTTGGTTCTGTGTATGCCGGTTTCACTTAAAATATCACATCACACATAGTCTAAGTTACTCGATTTTCATAGAACTGCGCATACACTTTTCAGTTATGCTGGCTACCGAAATGACTGGAATTTCCCACTTTTAAAACATATTCTGAGTAAACCCCTGGCATAGCCCCAAAACCATGACTTTGGTTTCACTTTAACGAAGTTACGGTTCATTAAAAATTATGTAAGCAAATTAATGCTTTCTACCTGCTCAAAAAATCTTATAATTGGTCACATTTATAACATTTATAGTAGTCTAAATTTCTGTTGAAAGTACCAGTAACATCTTCACCATGATTTGGTACAATCATGTTTATAACTGTAATTTATTAGCATCACATTTGTATTGTAATGAAAACTATATTATAATAAAAATGTTCAGGGTGCTATCTTACCATAACCCAGCAAGTGTATGTATGTTTGTATGTTATGTATGTATGTTATGTATGTATGTATGTATGTTATGTATGTATGTTATGTATGTATGTTATGTATGTATGTTATGTATGTATGTTATGTATGTTATGTATGCATGTTTGTATGCTGTGTATGTATGTTATGTATGTATGTTTGTATGTTATGTATGTATGTTATGTATGTATGTGTGTATGTTATGTATGCATGTTTGTATGTTATGTATGTATGTTTCCATGTTATGTATGTATGTTTGTATGTTATGTATGTTATGTATGTTATGTATGTCATGTATGCTTGTATGTTATGTATGTATGTTTGTATGTTATATATGTTTGTAAGTTACGCTACTCCTCCTATATGTTTTGCATCTCGGGCACCAAACTTTCAGCGGTCCATCTACGACCCCACGGTCAGATTGTCAGTTTTTTTTTTTTTATTTACTCCGCTATTACCCTTTCAATGAACAATCAAATTACCCTTTATAGTTATTAGGTACAAATGTTCACAGCATCGTGTGTCTTTTCTACGACTGTCCCAAGTTATGTAACACAAGGGTAAGGCATCACATTACTATAACTGCCAGCATTATGTCGCAATTTCAAGATATTTACTGGCAGCACCAAGTACCAAGGCATAGATGTTATTACATCCGGAGGATGGGTATTTTTGCTAGTAATCATAATTAAGAATACTCTAAATTAAAACCACCATATTGTTTACTGAATTTTATTTTTCCTCTGAGAATGCTGTGTTGTACCTTCCAGACTTGCCGGCCCGAGCAGTCCGCCCCACTCGGTGGATGTAATGTTGCAGAGTGTTTGGCATCGTGAAGTTGATCACCTACAGACAAGGACACAATGCCAGAGCCACGGCCATCCAACCATTGCATGTATATCTAGTTCATGTCAGTTAGCAATGTAGCAATCCTAAAGAAATGTGTTTATACTGACTGAGATGGGAGGACTGCATGAAGAGAGATTTGTTGGAAGTGGGAGAGGAGAACGAGAGCAAGGCATGGGAGGAATGGAGACGGCAGTGAAACAGGATCAGTGATGAAGAATGAAAATAAAAATCAACAACCGGTAGTGGTGCCAGCCTCACCCCGGTGCCAGCCTCACCCCGGTGCCAGCCTCACCCCAGACTTCAGGGATAAAGAGGAGAGCAAAAACTTTGAAATAGAGCACCCCTGGAGTAGACCAGTAAACTAAAACAGTGGGCCAGGTGGATTGCTCACCGTCTTCACGTCAGAAATGTCAAGTCCTCGAGCCGCCAGATCTGTTGCTAGTAACACGTCGATCTCATTCGATTTGAATTTTGTCAGGGCATCAAGTCTCTGGAAATGACAGAAATGTTTTCAGAAGTAGAAAACTAACAGTTAATTTGGCACATTCCACCCATAAAAAGGAAGAGTTGGATCACACTGCAACATGACAATTTTTTTTTATGTGCAGTGTTTTAAGGCCTTTCATATGGGCCTTTATGGAATACTGCTCTGCCTGCATCAGATTTTTGTACAATATTTATTGACTCTGAACCTTAAAAAATACTATGCACAAAATGGTGTAAACAAAATATAGGGGAGCCACCATCTGCACCAGTTACGTTCTCACTAGGAAATATATCCTGAACAATCATAAAAGATTTGTTCCATCACAAAGAACCCAACTGAGTGTGCTTCTCTCGTACAAGTAAAACAGATTAACAACACATGATATATTACAGTGGACTCGCCTTAACTGGACTCACTTAGGGCCAGAGCAATTTGATTCTATTAAGTAGTGGATTCACTTAAGCAGCACATTTTAATACAGCGATAATAGGAAATGATGAAATATTTGATATTAGTATCATACTATTACATGGATATTTCTGTTATTCGTGATTCTGTAAGGTGAAGTCCACTGTATAACCTTTATTAAGAATCAATGGGCGAACAAGTAATAAATTTCGCATGTATGGGGCGGACTTTTTGTAAGCGTGCCCGTGGATGGTTCGTATGTTAAAAAAATAAAAAATTCTGCTGGGTGGAGATATTATGAATGTTGACATCTGACGTAGACTATGTAACGCAGAACAGTAGGCGTTCGTAGTTATGTACAATTATTAGCAAAGCTATGTGTGTTTTTACGATTGTTCCAAATTACATGATCAACGTCAAACTTCCACATAAGTTCCTTCGTAAGGTATGAAAGCTTTGTGAAACCAGCAGTTGGGCATGAAGTTGTCATTGGCATAGACACTGCCCTACCAAAACTTGACTGTGTAGTGCAAGTTATAAACTCTGGCAGTTGCTGCCTTTTCGCCAGTGCAACGCTGGGCAACTCAGCCAGTATGATGAGGGTGACATGTCTGACTTGCCTGCAGTTGGGAGAGGTTGCCGTGAAGCTCCCCCACCTGCACCCCGAGCAGGCCCAGGAGGATGTGCATGCGGTGAGCCTGTCTCTTCGTCTGGATGAACACCATGCAGTGGTTGTGGAAGGTCCGCTTGACCAGGGCTGAAAAAACATGCAGCCATGCACTGGTCAACAACACTACGGCCAGTCGGTCAAGATTGCAACGTCTCAATGGTTAAAACTTCCTACTCAATTAATTTAACCTGACATGAGTCAGATACGTTGATGCTCAAATATGTAGCGCTTGAACAGCAGTTTAAAATAAGAGTGCATACTTTTGTTAAAATCATCAAAACAATTGACTTGGATCATTAGAAAGTGAAAGCGAAAGTATGAATAGCTTTATGAGACCAGGATTTTTTTTACCAAATTCTAACTGGATCTGGTAAAAACTAATGTCATAGTTTGTCATTTCAAAATAACAAATGTGCACAAACAAGCTGGCGTGTCGCAATGGGTACTAGATGGGTTACATTTTTCGTGAAATGAATCTGAAGTATGTCTAAATGAGTTTGTACTGAATGAGTGTTGTAAAAGTCAACACTTGTCCAAACCTGCCACGACTGCCTCTCTGTCTCCCTCACGGTTCGGTCGGATACGGATGAACTCTTGCCTCAGATTGAGGGCAACGTCTGAGCTGTCGTTGACGAAGATCTTCACCGGTTTGTTCAGAGACACAGCTGCCAGGTCACGCACCTGTATTTGCAGTCGGTCAATAGATTGTAGTATTTTCATTCATCAAAGTTGTGAATGTTTTGTCTTTGAACCAAAGTTTTACTCATGACTCGACGTTGAAAATAATAAAGCTGTCTCTGCAATACATTTTATTAACCATGTTTACCTAACATCTTATCCTCTTTACCTATGATGCTCAGCAATTTATCCTCTTTACCTATGATGCTCAGCAATTTATCCTCTTTACCTATGATGCTCAGCAATTTATCCTCTTTACCTATGATGCTCAGCAATTTCAAATGTCTCTATTCTTATTAATATCTTTATAAAAAAGCATAAAGCCTGATTTACTTCAATTTTAAACCTTACTTTATATAATACTGGTCGAGTTGCCAGGCATTGCACGTGACAAAAAGGCAACCACTGCCAGAGCTTATGACTCCTTGCACTACCCAGTCAAGTGTTAGTAGGGCAGTGTCAATGGCAGTGACACCTTCATGCCCCAAAAATCACAATTTTGGTTTAATGAAGCATTCGGAGGACGTTTGACATAGATTACATAACATTGGTAGAAACATGCATAGGGTGCTAACAATTGTATGTAACTATTGTTCTGAGATATATCATTTACGTCAAATGCCCACATAGGTTCCTTTGTAATATCCCAACCCTCCGGGGGAATTTTTAATGTTTTAATGTACGAACAATCATCAAGGGCCCCGGCGCACGCCTACAAAATTTCAGCCCCGTACAGAGTACATGTGAAACTGACGGAGATACGAAGGAACACACAAACAGACAGACATACAGAGTACATGTGAAACTGACGGAGATACGAAGGAACACACAAACAGACAGACATACAGAGTCACAAACTGACGGAGATACGAAGGAACACACAAACAGACAGACATACAGAGTCACAAACTGACGGAGATACGAAGGAACACACAAACAGACAGACATACAGAGTCACAAACTGACGGAGATACGAAGGAACACACAAACAGACAGACATACAGAGTCACAAACTGACGGAGATACGAAGGAACACACAAACAGACAGACATACAGAGTCACAAACTGACGGAGATACGAAGGAACACACAAACAGACAGACATACAGAGTCACAAACTGACGGAGATACGAAGGAACACACAAACAGACAGACATACAGAGTCACAAACTGACGGAGATACGAAGGAACACACAAACAGACAGACATACAGAGTCACAAACTGACGGAGATACGAAGGAACACACAAACAGACAGACATACAGAGTCACAAACTGACGGAGATACGAAGGAACACACAAACAGACAGACATACAGAGTCACAAACTGACGGAGATACGAAGGAACACACAAACAGACAGACATACAGAGTCACAAACTGACGGAGATACGAAGGAACACACAAACAGACAGACATACAGAGTCACAAACTGACGGAGATACGAAGGAACACACAAACAGACAGACATACAGAGTCACAAACTGACGGAGATACGAAGGAACACACAAACAGACAGACATACAGAGTCACAAACTGACGGAGATACGAAGGAACACACAAACAGACAGACATACAGAGTCACAAACTGACGGAGATACGAAGGAACACACAAACAGACAGACATACAGAGTCACAAACTGACGGAGATACGAAGGAACACACAAACAGACAGACATACAGAGTCACAAACTGACGGAGATACGAAGGAACACACAAACAGACAGACATACAGAGTCACAAACTGACGGAGATACGAAGGAACACACAAACAGACAGACATACAGAGTCACAAACTGACGGAGATACGAAGGAACACACAAACAGACAGACATACAGAGTCACAAACTGACGGAGATACGAAGGAACACACAAACAGACAGACATACAGAGTCACAAACTGACGGAGATACGAAGGAACACACAAACAGACAGACATACAGAGTCACAAACTGACGGAGATACGAAGGAACACACAAACAGACAGACATACAGAGTCACAAACTGACGGAGATACGAAGGAACACACAAACAGACAGACATACAGAGTCACAAACTGACGGAGATACGAAGGAACACACAAACAGACAGACATACAGAGTCACAAACTGACGGAGATACGAAGGAACACACAAACAGACAGACATACAGAGTCACAAACTGACGGAGATACGAAGGAACACACAAACAGACAGACATACAGAGTCACAAACTGACGGAGATACGAAGGAACACACAAACAGACAGACATACAGAGTCACAAACTGACGGAGATACGAAGGAACACACAAACAGACAGACATACAGAGTCACAAACTGACGGAGATACGAAGGAACACACAAACAGACAGACATACAGAGTCACAAACTGACGGAGATACGAAGGAACACACAAACAGACAGACATACAGAGTCACAAACTGACGGAGATACGAAGGAACACACAAACAGACAGACATACAGAGTCACAAACTGACGGAGATACGAAGGAACACACAAACAGACAGACATACAGAGTCACAAACTGACGGAGATACGAAGGAACACACAAACAGACAGACATACAGAGTCACAAACTGACGGAGATACGAAGGAACACACAAACAGACAGACATACAGAGTCACAAACTGACGGAGATACGAAGGAACACACAAACAGACAGACATACAGAGTCACAAACTGACGGAGATACGAAGGAACACACAAACAGACAGACATACAGAGTCACAAACTGACGGAGATACGAAGGAACACACAAACAGACAGACATACAGAGTCACAAACTGACGGAGATACGAAGGAACACACAAACAGACAAACATACAGAGTCACAAACTGACGGAGATACGAAGGAACACACAAACAGACAGACATACAGAGTCACACACTACTTTATATTAAAAACAACACTGGTGGAGTTCAGCACGTCTGCACATGCTTCCCAACATGAATATACAGCGGGTGCAAATCGAAGCATGCATAATTATACTCATTTCTGGTTAAGCATAATTAGCAAAATGCATCAATGAGCACCAACCAATCACCGACTCTCACCTCTTCAGTCATGGTAGCAGAAAACAGCATCGTCTGTCGAATTCTGGCACAAAGCCGAATTACTTCCTTCATTTGTTCAGCGAAAAATTCATCAAGCATCCTACAAGGAATAGTGGTGATAACAATTGTGCTGCCTAGTTCAACAACCCCCTAAGTCCATATTTGTAATAAGGGAGAAAAACGCATTCAAAGTTTGAACGGTATATTCCACGGTTAACGTGCTTCGTATATAAAAAAACGAAACAAACAGATGAGCATTTTGCAGGTTATAGCTACCCAGTACCCAAAAGTCTGTAAACATGGATTTTCTTTCATCTTCAGAAATAGTTCCATAGTTGCATGTCATGGTGGGTCGGTTAAGAGGTTGTTCACCCAGTGAATTTTGCCATTCAGGGCACCCAGTAAAACGAGGATAACAGGACTTAGGTGCATGAAATCATTAATATTAGTATGTGGCAGTACAGATAGATAGTAGCGACACCTGTTGATCAAATACAAATAAATTTCCAACAAATGGACTTATGGGGTTGTTAAACTAGGCAGCACAATTATTGTTGGTGTGAAAAAGTAAGTTCTCATATAGCGCGGTATTTCAAAGCATTTTAAACTTCACCCCCGGCAGACCTGTTTACACTTCACCCCCAGCAGACATGTTTACACTTCACCCCCGGCAGACCTGTTTACACTTCATCCCTGGCAGACCTGTTTACACTTCACCCCTGGCAAACCTATTTACACTTCACCCCTGGGAAACCTGTCTACACTTCACCCCTGGCAAACCTGTTTACACTCCACCCCCAGCAAACCTGTTTACACTTCACCCCCGGCAGACCTGTTTACACTTCATCCCTGGCAGACCTGTTTACACTTCACCCCGGCAGACCTGTTTACACTTCACCCCTGGCAAACCTGTTTACACTTCACCCCTGGCAAACCTGTCTACACTTCATCCCTGGCAGACCTGTTTACACTTCACCCCTGGCAGACCTGTTTACACTTCATCCCTGGCAGACCTGTTTACACTTCACCCCTGGCAGACCTGTTTACACTCCACCCCCGGCAGACCTGTTTACACTTCACCCCTGGCAACCCTGTTTAATGTAATTGTAATTAATAACTAAAATTAATATATATAAATGGGATGTAAAATTACCATTGTACACAATAAAGTGTGGGTGCTCAGGACTACATTGCATTTTGACTGTGTAAATACAAAGAAAATTTGTAAACAGATTTTCATACCTATCAGCCTCATCCAGAATAAGAATCTCGATGTTGTCTAAACTGAAACTTGGTGCATTATGAAGATGGTCGATGAGTCGACCAGGTGTTGCCACGACAACATCCGGTCCAAGCCTCAGTGCTGCTTCCTGGGCCTTCATGTTAAGACCACCTGAAAACATAAGATTTAAAGAACACTTTGACAGCTGAGTCAAAAGGGGAGGTTTTGTATCTTCCATAAAATATGCCATTCCTGGAAGTGAATATATATTTTAAATAACATTGATACCCTATGCCTTTGCAGTGGTAGTGCATTTTTTACTAGACAGCAGCACTATTAAAGACAAAAGTTTACTAGTCTGCCACGGGTTCACTAGGCCTGCAAATTATCAAATGATTTGTGCACTTGATGATGAGGTAACTACCTTAACAATGTATACTGCCTAATAACATAAATAAACCAGAACAAGTAAATGCACAAAAAAAAATGTAACAGGAGTTACAGGGTCTATTCTAGTAACTGTGACCTCTTTCGTCTCTCTGCAGAGAGAAATTGTCATTCTATTTGTCACAAGCAAAGGCTGAGACCTCTCCGAGGCAAACAGAACAGCAGCTGTCTGGGTTGCTACGGTCTCATGATTTTGTCACATGATTACAAATATACGGCAAACCAATCCATTCTCTCGCCACACATTTCTATTTCACTTACAATTACAACTATAAGAATTGCATTACATATATGTATGTCATGTTTGTGTGATACACAAAAATAACAAAGAATATGTGCGTCACACCGCTCCAAAGTCTATTCTATTTCTATCACTCCGGATTCTCCACATCTGCCTCTCTCAGGGCAGAGAAATAGAACAGATCCAATATATACAATGAAGTGCCACAGCACAAGGCTCCATGAGCACTCACCAGCAGCCAACGTCACATCTACATTCGTGAACTGTGCCAGCTGTCGAGACACCTGGTAAATCTGGACTGCCAACTCTCTGGTAGGTGTCAGCACTAGCACACGAGTGACAGGAGCCTGCTTCGGTTTATACAGTAGCCGCTCGAGTACCGGCAACATGAAGGCAGCCGTCTTACCTGGGAGAACACAATCGATGTAGTACTTCACACAATCTCATTTATACATGATACCAACACAAGGCTAGCGGAAGGGGAGATGGGCAGATTCTGACATTTAATAGGGCATTTGCTGATTTAAATTAACGTACAGAATATATATATGAAGAATATGAAAAATATGCTACACATGGAGAAGCAATGTTATATTGGCAGCCTTATCTCTTACATGGACCATTTAGTATACATTCTAACAATTGATGTAGGAATGACAAAATAATAAACAATGCCACAATACAGAATATGCTGTAAAGCAGCACTGATAGAAACTAGGCTCTCTCATCGAGGTTATAGTTCTAGACAGATTGTCTTAGCCATATCTCCACTGTAGACTTCAACAATAGCATAATACTCATTGAGCTGTTAACCGTTTCCATAGTTCTTACAAAACCTATAATTTTATGATAGATGTAGCATTGCAACATAACATTATTGTGTAGTAAAGTGTAATTTCTCTACATACCTGCAGAATAAAAATTATTCATACAAAAATATTCAAATCATCCGCCCTACACAACAGGCAATATGTGACATGAAACCACACAGAAACAACTCACACGATGACATGAACATTATTTCTACATCACAAATTCTCCAATGAAAACATCATTGACATATTGAACAGCCGAGACCCAGTGTTAGGCCTTCACTCACCAGTGCCTGTTGCAGCACAGGCACAGATATCACGTCCCAGCAGAGCCACAGGAATAGTGGCTGCCTGAATTGCCGTCGGCTGATGGAACTCCAGGGCTGTGAGTGCCTGCAAATATTAACAAGTTTTCCTGACACGCTTGCCCATGAAAGATTAGGTTCACCTCAGTTTGGTCAATGGGTGGCCTATTCAAACATGCAAATGTGCACTGCTACAGTTAATCATTAATAAACGATGGTTCACATGAATGCTAAATGTTTTGTTTTTCTACATGTATACACAAAGGAAAAAAAGGACATTGGCTCAGTGGGTAACACTTGGGAGTTTATAGGATGTGCAGCGAGGGTAAAATAGTTGACCAGCTGCACATCCTATAAACTCCAGACTTACATGTAGCAGACCTGTGCATCTAATGCCATAGCTTTCAGTATTCTCAGAGCCATTTCCAGTATTTTTAACTGACTTTCAGTAACACTTTTGTCGTGCAAAAAATACACCCGTGTTCGCACACAAACTATACTATAATTCATTATTTTAAACATATCATAATTAAGAAAACTCAAAATACGATTTTAAAAAACTACATTGCATTTTATTATTATTATTTGTTTCTGGCGCTGCCCGTTTGTGTTTATTTTACTCGACATGTCGGTGAACGTCATTTCCTCCTCCATGACCAATCGAAAAATCTTCATCACAAAATATACAGTGAGCATAACATGACAACTCGTTCGACACCGGTACAACACATGGCCATTGCATCGCGTACAATGTCTGACAAATCTGCATCTGGGCACGTTTTCTAGGCAATGCTTCATCATGTTTTGATGTTGAAGGCTCAGCTTTCCACTTCGCACTATCCATTTTCTATTCAAAACAATGTGGACACTTGACTATGTGTGCATGCATGATATCCAGGTCGTTGGCAGATAGTGCGCACAACTCATGTCTAGCTGAGAGATTGTGAAATTAGTTTTCATTTTCCTGACAGGTGGCACCACGGTTTTTCTCAATGAAATGTATTTGTAATTTTAATATGAGTGATTCCATAATAAAATGAATGAAAGCGTATTTCCGTATCTGCCATTAAATTCCATAACAAGTACGGAAAAATATGGAGGGTGCACAGGTCTGTAGTGTAAAATCAATTTAACATAATAGATTAATCGCCCCTTGCTTGATCCCTAACCATACAAATGTGCATTAAAAAAATAGCATTACAGTAGAACACTTTGTCACTGGGTGATATTTCTTTATAGAACTATGGAAAACAAGTTTGGAATTGGTATATTTACCTTCAGCAGTGGCCTGGACAGGTTCATATCATTGAAGCTAACCTGCTTATCATACGCTGTTACTTCCTCTGCGAACTGAATCTTTTCATGCTGAAACAACATCCATATCAACACATAACATAGCGCTGGTATCCGCCTAGACAAGGCGCTCACAGTTAAGCAGATTCCATTATCACAGCTGGTTTTGTTAGCACTAATTGAGCACCAATTAGTGCAGTAGATTATTCCAAAACAGGTTACACACATTTACCCTGTATTTGACTTTCACTGGTATAGACACTAAGTATCAGTATCAATGTTTAGTGTCTCACTTTGACCACCTTGCCACAGACAAACGTGCAAAGCACATCACTATTTACAATGTGGAAACACACTATTATAATGTCTGCAACATTCACATCTTATTCCGGTCCTGTCCTCTCACCTCTTCCTCTTCCTCAACTTGACTCTTCTTCCGTTTCCCTTTCTTCTTCCTCTCTTTCACCTTCACAGTGTCTGCAGTACACAGGCAGACAATAATGAAAAACGAAAATCACACATCTATCACTGTAAACAGACTGGACAAGTAAGACTATCGTGAATCAGATTTGTTCATGTTCAAATCTGTATTGTGTGAACAGCTTAAGTAATACGCACAATTGGTTAAACGACAGTGTATATTTTTGTTAAAATCATTGAAAGAACTTAATTTGATCATTAGATCGAATTACTTGCAAAAGTGTGAATAGTCTAATGTCACAATATGTAGAACCGCACCAAGTGTGAATAGCCTAAAGTCACAGTATATAGAACCACACCAAAAGTGTAAATAGCCTAATGTCACAGTATATAGAACCACACCAAAAGTGTGAATAGCCTAATGTCACAGTATATAGAAATAAAAAAAAAAAATTTAATAGCCTAATGTCACAGTATATAGAACTGCACCAAAAGTGTGAATAGCCTAATGTCACAGTATATAGAACCACATTTTTTTTTTAATAGCCTAATGTCACAGTATATAGAACCGCACCAAAAGTGTGAATAGCCTAATGTCACAGTATATAGAACCGCACCAAAAGTGTGAATAGCTTAATGTTAAAGTATATAGAACCGCACCAAAAGTGTGACTAGCCTAATGTCACAGTAAATAGAACCGCACCAAATTTGTCAAAAATAATTTAGTAGCCTGATGTTTTCATGCAAACAAAATAACACAATTCTGCACAAACAATCTGGCATGTTGTAGTGAATACAAGACAAGTTTTCGTGAAATGAGTCTAAAACGAGATGCACACAAAATTTAATTGAGGAGGAACCTTTAACCCTGGGAGGGACCTTTAACCCTGGGAGGGACCTTTAATATCATTGTTCAAAATGTCTGGAATTTACCCAGAAACTGTTTACATTTATTGAAGTACTGCTGACAGATTGATATAAATCAGTTGATCAATTATATCTATGTAATGTAACCAGCAACAACTACCAGTGACTGTTACAGTGAGACAGGGACACAAACAAGTGACTCCATTACAGGTAGTCGTCTCAACCCACCAAAGAACAGCATCGACCCTCACAAATGCACCTGTTTTTATTTCTTCTTCTTCCGATGAAGACGTCTCTATCTCACTCTCAGCCTCGTTCTCGCTCTCAGCCTCTCCTTTGTTGTTCTCGCCCTCGGAGCCTGTTTTACCAGCCTACAAGTAAAAGTTGATACAAGTAATATTCTTTGGACCAACACTAATGAATATTCAGAAAGTAACACAACAGAATATAAAAAATCACCAAAAGAATAGACTTTGATCGCAAGATCAGGTAACTTGTGAAAGTGCATTATACAGACTTGTAGTCTGGAACCAGCTGACAAGCCACGTACCTCTCGTTTCTTCTGCTTTCGCAACTTTGCTATTTTCTCATCTAAGCTTGTTGCTGGAGCATTCTTTCTCTTGGCTTGTTCCATGACACCAGCCATGTAACTACTGACATTGCACCCATCCTGAAGAAGAAAACATGGGCTCGGTTTCAGCGATACACAAATTATATTTATAAATTTACATAGATTTATTCAAATTTGGCTGCTACAAAAGCTGAAAAATGTACATGAAAATAAAAGTGTAATGAACACCTTTGTTAACAAGCATACAAATTAAATTAATGTCAAATTGTGAAACATATTTACACTTGCAGATAGTGTAAAGAGGGCCAAGAGCTGAATAGAACTACAGTTTAAATCCCTTATCCGCTGAACAACATGAATCAATATACACAGATATATGTAACTATAGTTATCTGGTTGGCTAATATGAGTATCCATTGTTGGTACAGTATAGAATTATTTCTTGAATGTTTTTTTACAGATTCCATACCAGTTCAACGAATTCAAATTCATCATCAAAATCTGTGTCATTATTTTGTGAGTTTGTTTTCTTCTTCTTCTTTTGACTTTTCTTCTTCTTTTTCTTCACCTGAGACTCCTAAATAAAACAAGAAGTTTGTTATCATCAATCAAGTAATCAGGTGTGAGAGGAATATGATAAAACTAAGAGAGTGAATGCATGAAGAATGACTCTAACTTAAAGTTATACTCAGACGACAACAATACTCATAATTATACAGAGGTGGATATGTGAACAAAGTCTTTGTGCAGTAACTGCAGCATGGATGAATGCTTCGCAGAGAAGTTGAGATGGCACTGGAATGACCAGGTCTGCCAGGCGGTGGCGTGTAAAGCACCTTAAGGATCCCAAGTATGCTATGTAAGAACCTTTTTATACCTACTCATGTTCCTCTACACCTATTCACCTCGGACTATTGACTAAAATTGCAGAATATATATATAGTTGTGATGTTGACATCCTACCAGGTTAAACACAGAATGTAAATGCAACTATTCAGCCAGCTTAAGTATTGTTGATTTTACACTTTCTAACCTATCTATGAAAAGAACCACCTGATCTTTTAAAGGCACATTTCACCATATCATCATTTTATTTTGTCCTATTTGAATGTTCTTACTTTGACAAAATAAGTTTTTTTGTGCTATGTTCATGTGGCCCCTCTCATACACACACACCGTGTGTTCATACACACACACCGTGTTCATACACATACACCGTGTGTTCATACACACACACTGTGTGTTCGTACACATACACCATGTGTTCAAACACATACACCGTGTGTTCATACACATACACCATGTGTTCAAACACATACACCGTGTGTTCGTACACATACACCGTGTGTTCGTACACATACACCATGTGTTCAAACACATACACCGTGTGTTCATACACACACCGTGTGTTCATACACATACACCATGTGTTCAAACACATACACCGTGTGTTCATACACATACACCATGTGTTCAAACACATACACCGTGTGTTCGTACACATACACCGTGTGTTCATACACATACACCGTGTGTTCGTACACATACACCGTGTGTTCAAACACATACACCGTATGTTCGTACACATACACCATGTGTTCAAACACATACACTGTGTGTTCGTACACATACACCATGTGTTCAAACACATACACCGTGTGTTCGTACACATACACCATATGGGAAAACTTAATTCATGGTGGTTCAAAATAGTCCAAAAATTGAAACATTTTTCATTTGTGTTTTTACACTTAATTAGCTTTTTTATGATTTCTGGCGAAATTCAAAAAATTTTTTTGGACAGTCATTTTTTGTAGCCTGCTAGATGGGACACTCTCTCACACTTGGGTCAGAATCTGAATGCTATATGCAAATCAATGTTGGAATGCCCTAACCGCTTGGTCGGAATGCCCCACCGATTTGAATACAGTCAAACACATATACAAATAATTAAACTATGTATATAAGAATATCGCACCAAAACAATACTTCTATTACTTCGAAATTGTTACTTTTTAACCATTTTTATAGGTTTCCTTCAGCAATTTTAGTGTCCATTTTTTATTAACTACATCATTATATTTTACCATGTTTGTGCACATGCCAATGATTATAAATTTGACATATTTTTTAGTATGTTCTAATTTCAATAATTCATTTACTCAGACACTATGCTGTCTATGGCTAATGAGAAGAATGGTGTGGCTGCCCCCTTCATCTATGTGGTAATGGGTAGTATTGAAAGAAGCATTAGTTACATAGACGTTTCATAAAAAGACCACAAATATTATCATCAATATATGATAACACAAATATTCCAGTACACTACAATTCATTACCATTACATTGTAATGTATTGGAATATTTGCCCAACCATCAGTGGGGCATTACGACCAAGCGGTTGGAGCACTGTGACTGGTGCATTCAGGCAGGGGGGCATTCTGACCACGTTCCCTATACACCGATTAAGGAAAAAAAATGTTGTAGAGGTTTATATAAAGAGTCTGAAGTAAAAAATACTGAATGTCTGATATGAAACGATTGCAAGAATGTTGAATGACTATGACAATATGACATAGACTATGTTTAAACGATGTGGATATCAGTTAAATCAGTTGATCACTTTATGTAGTATGTCTATGTTACAACCATTTTGGGAATGGAGGCAGTTTTGGAATGATCCGAACTTGGGCAGGTCCATTATTAGAATTCCAACAATATCCACCCAAGCCGGAATCGCATATGCAGCAGTGGCT
Organism: Lamellibrachia luymesi; assembly: GCA_009193005.1. Classification (NCBI taxonomy): domain Eukaryota; kingdom Metazoa; phylum Annelida; class Polychaeta; order Sabellida; family Siboglinidae; genus Lamellibrachia; species Lamellibrachia luymesi. Next base: position 191,079 of record SDWI01000791.1, on the reverse strand, counting down.
GATTCCCATACGGGAATTCCAACAACGCATGGCATGAGACATGTATAGCATTATGCATTTTCGGAATGATACATTTGCTTTATGGAAATTATTATAAACTGTAAGGTTAGAGCAATTTAGTAAACACAATGTTACAAAGATGTCTTGATGACTGTATTCATCATATCCTGATTATATTATTTGACTAATTAAGGTGCGTAGGGTTCAGTGCTTACTTTTGTAATGTCGTTTTAAAATTTCTTGTGTATGCAATGCAGTGGTTACTGTGAAGTCAATTAAGATGTTGCAGCTTTGGCCCCAAATAAACATTTGAAATTGCTATGTATAGTAATACGTTATTTTAAGACCTCGCATGGTGTGAAATGGTTACTTTGAACTCAAATAAGTTGTTGCAGCTGCATCTGTAAGTAAACGTTTGTCATGACCCGAGTCTGGTGAGGTGTTTGTGTGATAAGTAAATATTTGTCATGACCTGTGTCTGGTGAGGTGTTTGTGTGATAAGTAAACATTTGTCATGACCTGTGTCTGGTCGGATGTTTGTGTAATAAGTAAATATTTGTCATGGCCTGTGTTTGGTGGGGTGTTTGTGTGATAAGTAAATATTTGTCATGACCTGCGTCTGGTGGGGTGTTTAACGCCTATACAAAGAATGAATTGGTTCAATAATAGTGCATCCTGCAGCAACAAAGAGATCAGCCTGCTTTGTACGTTGTTTCAGTAAATGTGTCCAGCTATTCATCTTTATGTTGTTGCGTGAAGTGAGAATAATACTTTTATTTAAATTAAATACTTTGAAACTACTAAATGTTTTTGCAGTCAGGAACTTTAGGATGTGTAGGTTACTGTTACTGGCAACCATTTGATATAAATATGACACAATATTTCTGACTGATGACAATATATATTAACCATTCCGACTTTGGCCCATCAGCAATGTGCAGAATCGGAATTAGACCGTTATCTCAATCGCGTGTAGTCGCACATTCTGAATTTGGCCCATCGGAATTATACCGTTATCTCAATCGTGCATAACAAATTCCCTTATGCCTGATCCACCACTAAGTTTAGGATCGGCAGTGTCAGTGGCGGCATGTGGCTGTGATAGGTGAGCAACGATGTTGTCATACTTCGCCTCTGATATGACTTTAGAATTCCGTGATGACAGCAAAGTAGCCAATACCTCAGGCATATAAGATATCACCAGCCAAACTGTTCTGTTACTAAGACTATCAATATGACACGACAATAAATGTAATTTTATATCAAACACTCAACGTTATTCAATAACTGCTAACCATGTAAGTAGTACACTGTCTAAAGCATGAACACAAATCCAGATTTTACTGGGCTAAAGTAAGTGCTGAGAAAAAACTAAAAAAAATCGCTATATGGTGGTAATTTGAAGAAAAAACAGAGGTACACAACACACTTGCATGTTGCATGATCGGGGCAGGAAAACGTGTACGTTGGCGTTATGGTTGGGCGATAATAGGAATACATGACTCAAATGCTCATTTGTAAACTGCGTTTCAAACCAATATTTTTAAACATGATGCAGAAGTGCTTAACCAACTACCTCATCTTCAGAATCAGTGCTTTCATCTAAAACAGGGACAATGTCATCATCACCAATGGTTCCAATAAAATCGGAATTGTTTTCCATGCTGTCGCCGTAAACGGGTGCCAAAATAAATGATCATTGGAAGGTGATCCGTTACCCGGACGACATCTGACACATAACCAGTCTCATTTTCATCGGTTCGATTTAACAAATTTGTACGAGCTTGTCATCAAAAGCAATACGGTGCAGATAGCATGTGAAAAAGAAGTCATTAAAAATGTTATGTAACTGTAAAATAAGGAGAGTTGGAAAGGCAAGCACAGAGGTTCGCAAGTATTATTTGAGACATGCATGTGATAGTTTTTATGATGTTGGAAATGTAGATTATGAAAATAATATTGGAATTATGTGATGTTCAATGTATTTCATTTGAATATAAGAAAATAAACGAAGCGAACACATCTTATGTCATAAGACAAACACGGAGTGGTTTAAATTGAGGCCAGTCCATCGTCTCGTCCTGCAGCGAAACTATACCCAGTGCGCTAGATGTCGTGTTTCTTTAGAAGACGGCCTTACTTCAATCTTCGCACCGGGCTCTGGTTGACGTAACTGACCTGATGTATTGCCCTTTCGTGCACAAACGTGACAGAATGTGTAAACTAAGTCATACCACTACGTTTACTAAAAAACATGTGTTGGTTTGATTTAAGCCTCCCCAGACTTCAATTATACACAATCCAGCTACAGGTTCATGTCTATTTTACCAATTTTGTACAATAATATGCATGCCACTATGTGTGAGTAACCGCATAGGCAAAGGGCTAACAGCACGAACATAAATGCTCTATATAAGATCTGCCACATGTAAATTCGTAAAATTTTAGACACGTACACACACATCTACATGCAATACGTTCATATATCATGCAGTTTGTCTAAATAATGTGCATCAGAACCATCCCTGTCATATATCAGCTACGATGTTTTACATAATAATTATATAGTTTCATTTTCTATGATACGAAGTTCTGGAATCTGCTTTTGCCAGAGTTTTTGAATCTACATTTGCATACGGAGCGTCATGTCAGCTATTCCTATGTCTATGACTTTTCCATTGTTCTTATCTAACTATCTTCTTATCTATAGTTTATCTTTTTCCAAATAGGCTGCCCGTCTAATCGGATCTACATTCCGGTGTTTTTTATAATGCCACTGCTTCTCAGCAGCTTTTTAACAATGTAGGCCTATCATATGAAATTTTATCTGTAAGACAAATTATGCATATTTATGAAAATAACAGGAACAATGTAAACTGATGGCTATATCATGACATATACTATTTAAGAAAATAACAGTAACAATGTAACATGATGGCTATATATTAAAAGTTTGTTCAAACATTCGTCATGTTGTTAACCCATCTAACATGTTTACACGAGGTTGAATATCGTGAATATGGTATGCATATACTAGCCAATGTTACCCTTGTGACATAGTTATTTGGGAGCCTGTGACTTGTTAAATGGTAATATTTTCCATATAATGTGTAAGTAATGTATATGTAAATACTTCACAGACGTGTAGGTAATACGTCACAGCATCCCAATAAATGCACAATTCGTCACAGGGATATTTGAAAGTGTGCAGAGATGCACCTAAACAGCTGGAACAGAACTTTCCTGAAAGTGTACCGCAATTATGGAATGACCCGTATCGTCGTATCGATTGGCCACGCTTGCTGGGGAACGTTAGCGGGCACCTGTGTAAGGGAAGGTGTGACATGTCCGCACGCTGATGCCTCCCGCACACCTCGTTATTGACGAAACCACGAAGTATTTCGTTTCAAAACTGAGTTCTACGGTAGCATCTAAATAATACACCGAGCATCTGAACCCGCGAATTGAAATCATTTGCATCGGTAATAAATTATAAACTAAAATGTTGTTTTTGCAGAATCTCGTGTAATATGTGAGTGCGTACGTGCGTGCGTGCGTGCGTGCGTGCGTGCGTGCGTGCGTGCGTGCGTGCGTGCGTGCGTGCGTGCGTGCTTACATGTATGTAACGAATCCTGAATTTCAATTTAACTTCTCCTTGGCATAACCCGAAAACAATATAGCAGGCATGTTTAGATTTTCATTCATGGAACATAAAAAAGGTTGCTGCGTGAGATGATAGTCTTAGGTGGTTAAAAGTCATTTTTGTCCACATCTCGGTAATTTCGTCTTCTTAACTCCCGATATTTGAACAGTGTGTCCCCTGGCGGACTTCCAACCAACTACTGTCAATGGTGACGCCATATGTGAGCTACATTTTCGTAAAACGCGTATGTAACAACTTGCCCTTGTATACAGCCCGCTCCGGTGTCCCCTACTGAGATTTGCGAACAAAGCAACATTGTTTAGAATATGGTTAAAGGTGATGTGGATGATGAACATTTACAAGATAATCTACACAAACAAGTGAAGTTGTCTGAAGACGCAGATCATGGGAACAGGATTATAAAATGAAAGATACTATTCAATAGGTGCAACCGTACAAGAAAATTACTTAAGAATAACGGTCATTGCTGACATGAAAGTATCAGAGTACTTTGGGACTATGAGTCACATCTAAAACCAATTAAGAATGTGATGTAATACCACAAGCGACGAGGATCTCGAGTAGTACATTTAAAGCATTGAATGGTTATAAACTATTTTAATAATTTTCACAATAAAAGAAGGTAGACAAACCAGAGGACACGAAGTTGCGTTAGCAAAAGAACAGTGTAGATTGGATATCATCATCGTCGTCATCATTGTGAGCAGGTGTGTCTATTGCAGACGTAGGCGATCACGACCCCCGTTTCCTGCGATCACAGGTATCTTGTAGTAGTTATGCTACGCTCTTTCCTAACCAGGCTGCTAGACCAGCAAGGATTTTATTTCTTTGCCTATCTCTGCTACTTTCATATCCTCCTAGTATCTTGTTAGTTCTGTTTAAATCACGGTAAGCTGTATAGTATACAGACACAGTGTGTTACTCCTTCCAATAATGTTTTATGTTTTGGTCTTACTGGCAGCATGTTGCTAATACAGTACACACTTGTGGTGGTGGCTATGACACATTTCCTCTATATTTTTGCGTTTACATGTGATATCACAACCATCATTTGTGATATTTCTACGTCCTGAACCATTCCTTGTAATATTTCTTCTATGTCCTGAAAACTTCTTTTTTGGTCTTCCACGTCTAAAGCCCGCAGCAGACTAGCCAATTTTTCGTCGGGGGACAAATAATCTTCAGTTGTCGGCTAGTGTGCTGCGAATTCCGACAAGATCGGGGCTTGTCGGATAATATCTGACAGTGCTAGATCTCAGGACGTCCTGACGGGCCTTGTCGGCGAGTGTGCTGCAGACTCCGACAAATTGTCGGGGCTCGCGCGATTAGCCACCAATAGGAAGCGTGATTGCAGTCACGCGCACAAACGTCATTGTAAACATGGCGGCCCCCAGTGCCATTGACAAATGGGATCATGCCTCAGTTAGACTTCCTAGTGTGTTACACACGAATGTAGGGCACAGTAATTTTAGATGTGTAATTAAAAAAAAATCATATCACTGGATTTTTAGATGATTTCAATAGGCGGAAGGATTTTGTTTATTTGCTTTTCTGCGTCTCCTTATCCTCCGTAGCATAATCAAGACGAACAAAGCTAGCTTCTGTCTTCTCCGCATCGCCGCCACGTGTGGGGTGAGCGCCACTATGTTTACTTAATTCCAAATTCGCCACTAGAGGCGTGCTAGTCGCGACAAAATATCGGCTCGTGTGCTGCGAGCTGATGGCCCGACAAATTTAACCCCGATGAAAAATCTGCAGTCCTCCTACGAAAAATCGGCTAGTGTACTGCGGGCTTAACGTAACTTTGTTTAATGCCCAGTACGGATACCCACATTGCCCAAGTGCATGGATAGGACATACTCTTCGTATGCTTCTTCTTCCATATTACCTTCCTCTTCTGTTATAATAGTAGGTACTGCTTCTCTTGAGCAGTGTCATAACGAGCTAGATGTTGGTGTAACGGGTGGTGGGAACTGGAATCCGGGTACTCCGTGTGTTTTCTTTCGGTAGACTAACTGCGTGATTGTAGAATCTTTCTTTCTAACAACGAGTGTCCAAAACGAGGTCTTTCCGCCATTGTTTATGCTGCATATGGGATATGATTAGTTGAGGTGGTCTGTCGGTGAACTGTACATTATCTGTCAGATACATGTAGAGCACTACTATAATACAGCTGCGCTACTGACATCGTTATTGTGTGTGTGCGTGCGTGCGTGCGTGCGTGCGTGCGTGCGTGTTTTCACAAGCGGGTTCGCAGCGTTGCCAGTCCCTAAACGGGGACGTCGCCACACGCGTAACACGCTTACAATTTAACAAACGACAAAATCGCTCAGGCTTCTTATGACGTCCGCACGAAGTTTATCTACGTAACACGGCGCATGCGCAGTTCGTTGTGTTTCCCGACCTTGCCAGGAAGAGTACATTATTCCAGTGCGTTGAGCTTTTATCTTCACACAATGGCTAGTAGTTCGACCCGAAAGGGCGTCGGGAGTGAAACGTTCAAGCGAAAAATGCGCGACATCGATGATCTGAAACGTGTCGACAAAAAATGCGAGAAACATAACCGTGACGTTGTCGAGAAGAAAGGGAAACACCCGCCAGTCGCTAAGATGGTGATCGGGGCGGTCGGAGCGCTGAAAAATAACCGCGGCTCTTCCTTGCAGGCCATCAGACACTACCTGGCCGCGACGTATCACGTGAATCCCGCCAAACTAAAGACGTACCTACGACGGTTCGTGAAGCAGGCGCTGGCGGATGGCACTCTAGTGCAGACGAAGGGGCGCGGTGCCGCCGGCTTGTTCCGGCTCGGACGGCGAGTCAGGCACAACACGACCACGCAGCGCAAGGCGGGCCAGAAGGGAAGTGGTCAGGGGCGGACAGGCGGAGAAGCGCTGCGTGCCCGGGGCAGGCAACGCGCACTGGAACGATCAATCACCGACCAGGTGATGCTGAAGACTATGAAGAAGATTCGGAAACCGGTAGCGGCCGCAATGCGAGCCGCCATTTGCGACACCAAGGTGCCATTCCAGTGCATAAAGAGGAAATTCAGCAAAATCCCAATATAAGCCAGACTAAGCGTTTCGTTCGTGTTGGAGGCATATTTTGTACAACTAAATTCGGACTTTATTATTGGCAAGTGACTCGGACGAGGTATCGCGTATGAACCAACTTGGACGGTCAAAAACGTGAACTATGCTATAAAACATTGTTTCGTTTGTTTGCCCTGAAATTGTTCGTTGGAGACGGAAATGACGTCATTACAAAGAAACATTTTGTAATGCAATTTCCGTTCGCTTCCGGCAGCTGAAACAATCCATTTATGTTCTATATGTGTACTACAGCAGAACCGAAATAGGGTGTAGGGTGGGGCAATAAGCCCCTGTGTGGAAAGACGCCCTCTCGTATTTCCAACATTAAATGCGCTTGCTGTCTGTCTGTAGTGGATGAATACAATGCTGCTACCAACTGCCTATTCTCCCCATATTCACATGCAGAATGCTGATTAAAAAGACGGTTAGGGAAAGTTTTCTGAAGTAAACATTGTATATTTGTAATGTTGCACTGAAACACACAGATCACGATTAATATAGCGCAACTATTTTATTTTTATCAGTGTGTACACAAAATATATGCGCTAATTTGTATAAATGCGGGAATTAAGAGATGTCTGCCGGGGGCTTCATGTTCCAAAGGAGGCCTGGAGGAAGACGCCCTGAGGGCTTCATGTTCCAAAGGAGGCCTTGAGGAAGACACACCGAGGGCTTCATGTTCTAAATGAGGTCATGAGGAAGACAAACCGAGGGCTTCATGTTCCAAAGGAGGCCTGGAGGAAGACGCCCCGGGGCTTCATGTTCCAAAGGAGGCCTCGAGGAAGACGCCCGGGGCTTCATGTTCTAAAGGAGGCCTTGAGGAAGACACACCGAGGGCTTCATGTTCCAAAGGAGGCCTTGAGGAAGACACACCGAGGGCTTCATGTTCCAAAGGAGGCCTTGAGGAAGACACACCGAGAGCTTCATGTTCCAAAGGAGGCCTTGAGGAAGACACACCGAGGGCTTCATGTTCCAAAGGAGGCCTGGAGGAAGACGCCCCGGGGCTTCATGTTCCAAATGAGACCTGGAGGAAGACGCCCCGAGGGCTTCATGTTCCAAAGGAGGCCTTGAGGAAGACGCCCCGAGGGCTTCTAAGGAGGCCTGGAGGAAGACGCCCCGGGGGTTTCATGTTCCAAAGGAGGCATTGAGGAAGACGCCCAGGGGCTTCATGTTCCAAAGGAGACCTGGAGGAAGACGCCCCGAAGGCTTCATGTTCCAAAGGAGGCCTTGAGGAAGAAGCCCCGATGGCTTCTAAGGAGGCCTGGAGGAAGACGCCCCAGGGGTTTCATGTTCCAAAGGAGGCCTTGAGGAAGACGCCCAGGGGCTTCATGTTCCAAAGGAGGCCTTGAGGAAGACGCCCAGGGGCTTCATGTTCCAAAGGGGGCCTAGAGGAAGACGCCCCGGGGGCTTCATGTTCCAAAGGAGGCCTTGAGGAAGACGCCCCGGGGGCTTCATGTTCCAAAGGGGGCCTAGAGGAAGACGCCCAGGGGCGTTCCAAAGGGGGCCTAGAGGAAGACGCCCCGGGGGCTTCAAGTTCCAAAGGAGGCCCAGAGGAAGACGCCCCGGGGGGCTCCAAGGGGGACCCAGAGGAAGACGCCCCCTCTGAACAATATATTTAATTAACGATTACATACTGTTAATATTGTCTATCGTCACTAATGTTTCAGTATTACATACTATGAATACACAACAACCATACGACGACATATATAACTCAAAATAATAAGTTTATGATTGACTACAGCTATGATTGACTACAATACACTGTAGTGGCAATAATACACAATAGTGGCAATAATATACAATAGTGGCAATAATACACAATAGTGGCAACAATATACAATAATGGCAATAACATATAATAGTGGCAATGATACACAATAATGGCAATAATACACAGTACCCTGAACAGGCTTTGTCTTCTGAGTGACCTTTATGTAGACACTACCGTAAACCGGGGTTAGTTTGAACAGTTTTTGCCTTTTTTTCTCACATTCCTGAAAAATATGATGGTGGAAGTGCGATTTCTACCTACCAATGTTGAAGCTATAGCGAGACATTCTAATGGCATGCATTACATATATGCAGACAATAACTATTTTCGATGTTTTCCTTTATTTATAGGGTGTTCAAAGTTACCTCACGGTCGGGGATGCTTTTAACATGAATACCGTCACCCCCTGTTGTCTTGCTTTTCACCACGTTTTCAGTGATATAGCCTTATTGGGGGTTAGTTGTTATCATTCCTAACACTTTTTTATTTCAATTTCCAGAATACGTCTTCCCCATACATGAAGAGGGTATCGTGGTAGGTGTTTGAAACATTGGTTAATCCTTTGAGGACTTTGCGTGCTGCCATTATTTCAAATTCTTCTACCAGAACGGTCGGATTTGACATCAAATTGATGCGTTCTGCCAGTGAAGGGAATTGAAACATGGGCCTTTGAGGCATGTCAGCATGTAGCATGTCAGCATGAGGCATGTCAGCATGTAGTTGCTCACCTTCAAAACTGATATATTCATCAACGTATTCACACATGAACTGAAGGGTTGTAACCCTCAATGAGTCGGCTTGAACCCTTGATTTATAGCATTGAATCATTAAGAAAGCCTGTGGAGTCTCTCACAGCTGTTTGAAGGGCATGATTCGTGTTAATCACTATATACTTGAAGGGCATGATTCGTGTTAATCACTATATACTTGAAGGGCATGATTCGTGTTAATCACTACACTGCGGAAAAAGCAGCGTCCATCGCGTATGGTAAGGATTACAAATCGAGATGCTGGACACGTAGGGCCTACCAGACGTTGAGGGTCTAACACAGATTGAGGGTCTACCAGACGTTGAGGGTCTAACACAGATTGAAGGCCTACCAGAGGTTGAAGGTCTAACACCGATTGAGGGCCTACCAGACGTTGAGGGTCTAACACAGATTGAGGGCCTACCAGAGGTTGAAGGTCTAACACAGATTGAGGGCCTACCAGACGTTGAGGGTCTAACACAGATTGAGGGCCTACCATAGGTTGAGGGTCTAACACAGATTGAGGGTCTACCAGACGTTGAGGGTCTAACACAGATTGAAGGCCTACCAGACGTTGAGGGTCTAACACAGATTGAAGGCCTACCAGACGTTGAGGGTCTAACACAGATTGAGGGCCTACCAGACGTTGAAGATCTAACACAGATTGAGGGCCTACCAGACGTTGAGGGTCTAACACAGATTGAGGGTCTACCAGAGGTTGAAGGTCTAACACAGATTGAGGGCCTACCAGACGTTGAGGGTCTAACACAGATTGAGGGCCTACCAGACGTTGAGGGTCTAACACAGATTGAGGGTCTACCAGAGGTTGAAGATCTAACACATATTGAGGGTCTACCAGACATTGAGGGTCTAACACAGATTGAGGGTCTACCAGAGGTTGAAGATCTAACACAGATTGAGGGTCTACCAGACGTTGAGGGTCTAACACAGATTGAGGGTCTACCAGACGTTGAAGATCTAACACAGATTGAGGGTCTACCAGAGGTTGAAGATCTAACACAGATTGAAGGCCTACCAGAGGTTGAAGGTCTAACACAGATTGAGGGTCTACCAGAGGTTGAAGATCTAACACAGATTGTAGGCCTACCAGAGGTTGAAGGTCTAACACAGATTGAGGGCCTACCAGAGGTTGAAGGTCTAACGCAGATTGAAGGCCTACCAGAGGCTGAAGGTCTAACACAGATTGAGGGCCTACCAGAGGTTGAAGGTCTAACACAGATTGAAGGCCTACCAGAGGTTGAAGGTCTATCACAGATTGAGGGCCTACCAGAGGTTGAAGGTCTAACACAGATTGAAGGCCTACCAGAGGTAGAAGGTCTAACACAGATTGAGGGCCTACCAGAGGTTGAAAGTCTAACACAGATTGAGGGCCTACCAGAGGTTGAAGGTCTAACGCAGATTGAGGGCCTACCAAAGGTTGATGGATTACCACAGGTTAAGGACCTACCAAATGTTGAGGGCCTACCATAGATTGAGGCCAATTGGAGACTGAGAACCAGTTGGAGACTGAAGGCCAACTGTTGACTGGGGGTCACCTGAAGACGGAGGGTCAACTGGAGACTCGGGATCAACTGGGGATTCAGTGCTAACTGGAAACTCGGGGCCAATTAGAGACTGTGGACCACTTGGAGATTCAGTACTAATCCACGCAGTATGCATGACTAATTACATCTGATGTTGCCACGTGTTGGCTTACTTTAGTTACATGGGGTAACTTTGAACTTTGTTCAAAGCTTTCCCTAACATATTAAATTGTTACTGCCACATGCAATCGCTTTATAGTTCAAATAAAACAAGTACACAACTTCACAGATGTATAATCCACGATGTAGACACGTTTAAAAACTTGACAGAAATACACATACCTGTGTGTAACTGGAAGTTTGTCTTGTACACATTTAGCGTTTTGTAATGACTGCCATTCAGAAATTCCCTTGGGATTACTAAAAATGTAATTAAAACAGGATTGAACAAATTAAATTTAAAATATATTATACAATTAACTAAAAAAATTTTTTTTATAAATTTTATTTAAGGATATTGTTGACTGATTCTTAGAAATTTTTCTGAGTTTACCCACTGTTCAAAGTAACCCCGGTTTACGGTACAGTACATGTTGAACATTGTGTGAGCGATTTATGCCAAAAAAAAAAATGTCTAAGGGCATGTTTCTTTTGTAGCGTTAACAAGGTTTGACTCAAATATGTTAGTAAAAATGCGTAACGTGATGTCCAGTGCCTCACATCAACATCCGCATTGTATCCATTCATTCAAAATATGGAGGCCTAGCCCTAGTCTAGGGCCTAGGCCCTACTTCCCCAACAAGTAGGCTTACTGGCCAACAACTGATGTATGATGTAAAGACACAGACACAGTCTATTGCTATTGCCAATTGACTTTGTATTTCTCGAATGCAACCAAAATCTCTGACAAATTGTAGAATGTTTTATCTGACATCGTCGTACCGTGTGCATTATAATATTCAAGACTAAATGTTAGACATGAAGGCCTATTCTGTATTTTACTTAAGGTATGTACTACTCTCTCTAGTACTCTACTGTACTAAACATTATTCGTAAGTTGTAACGTAATAAAAATTGCGTGTCTGGTTAAGCCATATTATGTATGCAAAGACAAGTCATAACTGTTCATAGTTAGCATTTCATGTCAACCAATTATAAACTAGAGTAACTACAAACATTAAGATGTGTCTCTAATTCAAACATATTACGAAATACAAGTACGGTGTTATAAATTTTACAAAACGAAATGTTATTTTTAACAACAGCCATGTTGATACAATCGTCCGAGTCTGTTCGAGTGGAATCAACAAAACTCTAATCGTGTGCCAACGGCAGTATTATTTATAAAATAAGTTTACGATTACGTTAAAAGTAATTATTTTTATGTTTCGAATATAATAACAAAATAACTATTGTTTAATGGAATATTTAGTATAAGCGTGATTTACTGACGCAAACTGTTGATATTTTCGTCGACTTCCAACGTTTTCCGCAAATGTTATCAGAAATATCCGGCGGTTATACCTAACTAGTTACAAAACGATAGATATCATCGTTGCCTGTTTGCACGTTTTGTTAAAATTCGATGTCAATGAACAATGTTTATCCTTTATGCGCGTTTGTCGTAGAAAGAAACACAATTCTGACAACAACAATAGAAAAACGCCAGTCTGCTGGAGTTCGCGACTGTGGCTTACTATCACGTCCGGGCGCTCACTATATAAGGCGTCGCGTCCTGCAGACGGTATCGCAGTAGAAGGCGATTTTCTGAGAAGCTGGATGTTCAAGGAGATACAATGAGTTCGATTCGAGTTGGTACCGCGCCGTCCACGTCTTCCTCGCGGGATTCTGCGCGGAAGACCACGCCATCGTCGAGTTCAACAAAAAATCACCCGCCCGTGTCCGACATGGTCAACCAGGCTCTGTTGGAGATCAAAGCTCGGGGCGGTTCTTCGATGACGGCAATAAAGAAGTACATCGCAGACACCTACAAAGTGGACGGCGACAAGATGAAGCCATACATCAAACGCTACGTGAAGACCTCGCTGGAGACCGGTAGGCTGGTGCAGACGAAGGGACAGGGCGCGGCGGGTTCGTTTCGTCTCGGTACCAAGACCATGCACCAAATGACTACCAGCAAGATCTCCAAACCGAAGGTAACCAAGCTGAAAACCAAGAGGTCTTCGCCAAAGAAAGCGAAGAAGCCGACCATCAAGGGAAGGTCGAAGAAGAAGGTGCAGAAGTCATCGGGAAAAAGGTCTTCCCTTTCGAAGGTTTCACGTTCGTCAGCGGCAAAGAAGCGAAAGTCTACCAAGTCGAAGAAATCCGTCGCCAAGAAGAAGACGTCAACCCCCAAGAAAGGCCGACGTTAAACGCAAAGATGAACCAAACGGCCCTTTTCAGGGCCAACCACACACTCAAAGAGGTATTGCTATGTATCGATCAGTTGATAATGTTGCACTTTAGTCACCAGGCCTAGTCCAGCAGGTCATGACTCGCGTCTTGTCACGTACTTGCCTAATTTCATGCATACATTTTAACAATTGTAAGTTAAATGTATTAACCTTTGTCGGCCTTTCCCCAATTTCGTGAATAGCGCCGACTAGTCGACGTTGTAGCCGCTAAAATGTCAGGAGTGATCGGCGCGACAACTATCGGTTGATAATAAATCATCATTGATACTGACTTAAGAATATGGGTTATTACTCGGAAATAATGTTACGATAAAAATTATCTAAGTTTTTCAGAATAGTATTTTATAACCTGTTGTACTAGATAGATGCATTGGAAAAGTTTCCAGCCAGTCAATATTTTGAGTTTATGCTGATCTGTGAAGAAAATAATTTTTCTGCAAAAATAAGAATGTTTGTCTATACAAAGTTGATGAGCATATCGCTATTGTATGTGATGTAGAAACAAATAAACTCAACTCAACGACCTTTAACGAAACCTACACTTCAACTTTTAATAATATTCAATCACCCGTATACCGACATTCAATTACTAGAAAACGTTATTTGGTAGGACAGTATGTTCGTATCGAAAAACCTATGGCGAACAATAATTTACGATGAGCACAACTGAACTGGTACGATAAATGCGGGTTATGGGTCACGCAGGTCAAGGCCACAACATCTTTGGCGGCAAATGGTGATTTTAGTGGGTCTGCTGTCACTACGACTTAAATTGAACGAGGATGGGCATCAACGGGCTTTCCAAAGTGATTGGAGATTATGCGCCGTCAGCAATAAAAGAAAATGAAATGAAGACATATTTTGGTAAGATATTGGATTCTCTTCGGAATTGGGGAGAAGTCGCCGAGCCTGAAAAATGCTGAACCATTTCTAAATCTAGCTTCTAGACTAGTTGCACCGTATCCAGCACTCGGCAACGTTTTATTAACTGACTCAGACTGGACACTGGTCTGGGCTAGGCACTTCAAAGAAAAATTAGATATCATGATAGATACTACAACAAGATTTAAGTATCCTAGAACAATGGAGCGACAAATGGCTATTAAAATTCCACCCAGACAAATGTAAACACATGGAAATTGGAAAAAATAATATAGGTGAAAATGAATATTTCATGACAAGCAATAATGTTAAACATTCACTAGCCACCACAGATAAGCAAACTGACTTAGGTGTAATTATTGATTCAAAATTGTCATTTGATGATCGCATAAACCAAGTGGTAAATAAAGCAACCAAAATGACAAAAATAATCCGAAGAACCTTCCAATTCCTAGACACACACACTTTTTTGCCACTATATAAGACAATGGTTAGATCTCACCTAGAATATGCCATAGCAGTATGGTATCCATATAAGATAAAACATAAAATAGCAATAGAAAACGTCCAGAGAAGGGCCACAAAAGAACTTCCTGGTATGAGGGATTTATCATATATAGAAAGACTCAAATTACTGAAGCTACCCACATTAGCATACCGAAGGCTAAGAGGAGACATGATAGAAGTCTATAAAATAATGCACGAATTGTACGATAATGAATCTGCACCAAACCTCCTGAAATGGGAGGATGTCACACTTAGATCAGGAAATAGAGGGCACTCCCTTAAAATATTTACCCAAAGAGCAAAAATAAATTTAAGAAAAAATGCATTCCCTCTTAGAGTGGCTGAACCATGGAATAGTCTCCCAAACTCTGTAGTACAAGCTAGATCAATTAACTCATTTAAAAACAAATTAGACAAATTCTGGTCTACCCAGGCAATAATATACGACTATGAATCTCCTTTAACAATAACTAATGGAACCGGAAATTATGATATAAAAATATTTGATTCTGAAGATCTGATCATGGAGGAACCAACTGGATCCTGCGATCAGAATCGTCATAAGGTATAGAACATTGTATTGGCAATTGATTTAAATGAAAGGTGAAATGTAAAGGAACCAAAAACTGCTTATTTTATTAATATATCTATTGCGATTTTAATACGGTAAAATTCGATTTTTTTTTTGTATCGTATACAGGAAAAAGACTAATTTTTGTGTTTTCTTGTATGATTAAAATTGCATAACTTTTTTGAATAATTTTTTTTTCAGGAGTTGCAAGCCCATTAAATAGGGTCATAAATATGCATAATCCAGTCATATATCATTAAGAGTAACTCAATTAATAAGTCAATATTGGCTAATTAGTGCGTGAAGTCATCTGACCGACACATGTCCATTACATGATTATGAAGATGTTTGTATAATTTGTTCAGGGTTTGCAAACTCATTAACCAGGGTCATAAATATACATCACACACTCATTTCATGACTCAATTGATGCAATTAATAAGTCAATATTGGGTAATTAATGCGCAAACTCAACAGGCCAACACCTTTTTATAATCTTCCATGATTATAAAGACATTTTTATAACTTGTTCAGGGTTTACAAACTCATTAAAAATGGTTATAAATACGCATCACACACTCATTTATAACTCAATTGATGCAGTTAATAAGTCAATATTAGCTAATTAATGCGTAAACTCAACAGGCTGACACCTTTTGATAAAAAGCCATAACTTCCATGATTATGAAGACATCTGTATAATTTGTTCAGGGTTTACAAATTCATTAAATAGGGTCTTAAATATTCATCAGACAGTCATTTCATAACCCTATTGATGTAATTAATAAGTAAATATTGGCTAATTAATGTGCAAACGCAACAGGTCAACACCTTTTTTATGCCAAACTTCCATCATTATGAAGATATTTGTATAATTTCAAAACACATTAAGTAGGGTCATAAATATACATTAGTCATTTATCATTAATAGTAACTCAATTAATAAATCAACAATGGCTAATCAGCATGCTATCTCAACAGACCAATACATTTCAATAAAAAGCCACAACTTCCATGATTATGAAGATATTTGTGTAATGTTGGCATAGCCTGGGCTTTCTTTCCCTGCCAAAGAACACGAAAATAGTCTTGCATGGTGACTATGGTAAAATAATTATTGGAGAAATATATAGTAGTTGGTGTTCCATATAGAGTGCTAAATGGTTTTTTTGTAAAAAAACAATGTCATTGCATAAATATAACACAATTTATTATATATTCTGAAATTGTGTAATTTCCTGCATGTACAGATTACTGCAGGTTCAGTACAGCAATTAATTAATTATTAACTAGTGATTTAGAATATCTCTTGCGCAGTTTTTTTTCAATCATTGAAAAATTACATAATAATTTCATTATTCTACTAACTTAGCACAGCCAGGCCCAACAAGTTTAATCAATATCAATAAATCTTTTATTTTAGACCAAAGATTACATACAAAATGGATTATGTAAATATACTACTTGTATTATAGTAATATAGATATACGAAATTAAAAAGTAAAACAATATATAAAAATGTACCATTACCAATAATCATTAATAAAATTTGTTTTGCAAAACAAATATTGACTTTGTATTATTTGTAATGAATTAAAATCATAGAAATGTAAATAAATCATGATTTTGGTTAAATTGATCTCGCTCTCCAACTCCAAGAGCAAGAATCAAAATCGGGTGAAATTTCACAAACTAGGGAACTCAAAAACACCTATGTGCATTTGCGTAGCGGGAAAATATTTCGTACACAGACTAACTAAGACCTCTAAAAGAAGTCACGAACATATGGATGGAGTCATAAATAGCTTTGTCTGCTAAACTTACACCAGAAATACACCTATGTCGTCTAATCGATGTATTTCACCTTAATTTTGGTTCAGTTTTAATCAAAAACAGACGATCATGAAAAGGAACTTACTATTGTCCAATCTGCCGCTGTAAGTCACAGAAAGGAACGGAAACAGCCGACAAGTAAAACAAAAGGAGAACCTGGGTGCCGAGAATCGGCGCAGATAAACTGACACGATTTTTCGGCATGCCGTGCGAGCCGCTCAGCGGATTTTGTTGAAGTGCCTATCTGGGCGATCTTTTACTTTCTGACCTAACCATGAAAATTACCACCTAGAGCACCCAAACTTCTCATATATCTACTATACATATACACGTGTCATGTGGTCAAAAAAATATATCTACATTCTCAAAACGAAAAAAGTTTACTGAAGAATTAAACCAAAACATTGTCATCTCATCCGGCGCCTACGCGTAGCGCCAAGGCTACCGTAAAATCGATGCATATGACAAGGCGTTCAGTTTCACCAAAGCTGCAGCGGCGCGGCTATAAGATTGAAATTAAACATCGTACAATTATGTATTTCTGAGTTTTCATTGTGCATGCGTGCTTCATTTAATTATGTATATGTCTCAGTGTTACTTGTTTTTTTTGTGTGACGTTATATTCTTAGATAATTAGTGTTATTCATATTATCATCAGATTGTGTTATATATGTATTTTAAGAATCTCTGAATGGACTTTCTCCAGATTTATGGTGCTATTTTAATAATTTAATAATTAATGTAAAGTGTACTGTCAAATCTAATACAAATGACCTCAATAAAAATGTTATTATTATAATCAGTATGATGTTAAACACAAAACAAGACATATATGCCTAGATTGCAGAATAAGTAAGCATGTTTTTATTCAGCATGGAGATGCTTCAAACATTAAAAAATAGATTGTTAAAGCAACATCACACCCAGACATGACATAATATTAATACATGTAGTCATCACCATTTATTTAATTTACAATAACTTCAACTTATAACACTAATAAGTACACTTATATAGCGCACATGTGCTTAAAATACATAGTTTATGAAATTAATTAGTTAAATAAATTAGGTAAACATGATGCATGTGTGTATATATATATGTGTATGTATGTACGTATGTATGGGTTGTATGTATGTATGTATGTATGTATGTTTACATATATATAATATATATATACATATATATATATATATATATATAACACAATATGATGATAACAATTATGAATAAAACTAATTATCTAAGAATATGACATGTCATATACAGCACACAGAAAAAATACAAGTAATACTGAAACATATACACAATTGCACGCACAATTAAAACACAGAAATACATAATTGTAATAGCAGCACGGAGTTTCGGTGAAACTGAACGACGCCTTGTCATATGCATCGATTTTACGGTAGCCTTGGTGCTACTTGTAGGCGCCGTATGAGATGGCGATGTTTTGGTTTAATTCTTTTGTAAATTTTTATCGTTTTGAGAAAGTAAATGTACTTTTTTGACCACGTGACGTGTATGTGTATATGTATAGTAGATATTTGAGGAGAAATTTGGGTGCCCTAGGTGGTCGTTTTCATGGATAGGTCAGAAAGTAAAAGATCGCCCTGGTCTGTATGTTGTAGTTACTACAAGTTGAGGTCTCATTCATTGATATTGTCACTGAGACTGAGTGACTGATGTTACGTCTCGAACTGGAATCTTCTTCCGTATTTGTTTACAGGTTTTTTTCATTTTCCTGCATGGGATCTGTTACTTCCCCTGGCATAGACACTAGATAGAAGGGACCAAAGGCTTTTAGTGTCTCTTCCGAAAGACAGGCAAACTGGGGTGAATGGAATTGCTTTTGAAACGGCAGCAAGTGGTTTTGAACCCCCGGTCCCTTCAACCTAAAAGTCCAATGCTCTACCACAGGTGGTTTTGAACCCCGGTCCCTTCAACCTAAAAGTCCAATGCTCTACCACAGGTGGTTTTGTACCCCGGTCCCTTCAACCTAAAAGTCCAATGCTCTACCACAGGTGGTTTTGAACCCCGGTCCCCTCGACTGAAAGCTCGACGCTCTACCACACGACCACCGTGCCCATTCCGGTATGGGAATTGCCACCATGCCTAATTCTGGAATAGGGGGCATTCATGTTTCCTAATATGTAACCAGCTGAACTTTTTTTAAGTCTAACAAATGTCGTGCGATGCTCGAGCAAACATGAATGACTACTGGGCTAAATATGCCAATGTTTTAGATCCCAGTGCGAGGGAATGTTACAATAAGAAACTAGAGCACAGTGATGGCTTTGGTAAGTTACCAGATCTGTATTTTGTTCAAAACAGCTGGTAGAATGACCCACCCTCTGATACGATTAAATGTTCGGCATGACGCGATCAACAAACCAGAAATGTTCAGTCGAGAATCTGTGAAAGCTTATAAATCACTCACTAGCACAGTTGTATGATAGACATTAAACTTAGTTTCATAAAAATAAACGGTTTACTCTTGAGTGCCGAATAAACGTCTCTATACGCGTATTTATTTGATGAAAAATGCCACCCTATACGTACCTTATTTGGCACTATGCTATTATTAAATTTTTACATTTGTGCCAGCCTATATTCTCCGATAATAGTGGCAAATTATGCAGGGTATAATTTTTAGGAGAGCAATCGTTCTCACTCCCTATTGCTAGCGCTAATCAATCATCCACCGCTCGCGATAAAATCTCCCAACTGGAGCTGCATGTGGCTCCCTCTGGTGGCTAAGTTCTCATCCTTTCGAACGACAGTCGTGAATTTAGAGGGATCCCGTGCTTCTGAGGATCCTAGATTTTGATCCCGAAGCGTTAGATGGTTAAATTTCCATGATTATATGAATCGGTCAGAATACTTAGTTCTCTGGAGCTCGACAAACCGGTCGTAACCGGCTGACGGCAGTTCCCCTGAAACGGGCTTGCGTATTCAATTCAATAAAATTTTAATGTCCATTTAAAAACGGAAAATTTCCCGGTTTTCCGCAAATATAAAATGTGGTTACTATATCTGCCGTGACGCGAATACGCACAAAGTTTATGCATATTCGGGAGAGAAAAAAAATACACGGTAATCCGTGTAGTTTTCTAGGGACGCCTTGGCGTCACGTTGAGTAAAAAAAATTGCTTCGGTGCTAAAAAATACCAATATACTAGTGACTTTTTCGCACTATTCTATTATTTGTTTTGAACAATTTGCCCCCCTATACTGTTATTCGGCACTATACTATTATTAAATTTGACCGATTTGCCACCCTATACTTTTATTTGGCCTATATGTGTATTTGGCACTCAAGAGTAACGATTTTGTTAGCCAGAAAACAACATTCATGTATTATCCGTAAATGGGGTCAATGACAGCATCAGTGCAGAGCCAGTGCAGAGCCAGTGCCAAGGCTAGGCCGGCTTTGCAGGCCAGCTGTGATTACAGGCGTTGCCATTTTGCGAGGTACCACGTTTAATGCCTGCAAACATAGGTCTTAGTTCGTGGTAACTCCACAATATTTCATGACCTACCACTAGCAGTTTGGTTACCAAGTTATATGTGTTTTGGACAATAAATACTGTAGTTATGGCTTCTCAAAATTAAAATCTAACAAAGCTGATTTGTCTCTAACAATCTCTTACCATATATGCACAGTGAAACCTGTCCATAACGGACACCGCCGGGACTATTCATTATGTCGGTTATGGACAGGTGTCTGTTATGGAGAACTTGATTAAGTGAACACACACTAGATGATGCCATTATGATTTGTTACGGTCGCCTATAGCGGACATATTGCACTGTCCCTCTTGACCCTTGATTGCCAATGTCTTGTCAGGCAATGCACGGTAGAACAGTCCCGTCTCGTCGCAGTTGTGTATGTCATTGAGCTTGTAACTGTCGATGATGGATGGAATTCGCTGCTTCCAATCATTGATGGTCACGGGGGAACATTGACAGCTTCCCCTCATATAACATGGAAGACGATGTTGTGTCGCTTGTGGAACGATCCCAGCCACCCGTTCAACACTTTAAATCAAAGAAATCAATCACTGCCCCAGGAAAAGGCAAGCTGCCATTGCTTTGATGGCCAAAAGAAACCAAGGTGTAAATATTGAGACTGCTAGTGGTGACCCTAATTGACTCGGGATTGTCAGTGCACTTTGAACTGCCCACAAGCGGTGGGCCGACATTGAATGGTTGGCCGATATGCTGCTGCTTTTATCAAGTTAACTTTGTGATACAAAGTTATTACGTTCCTTTTCGCTAACATGGTAACTGTGGAATGGAGCAAACTCAACTAATACTGGATTATATAGCTCAGTAACTGTGACTGTGGATCATACATTAAGTTGATGAAATCAATCACTGCCCCAGGAAAAGGCGAGCTGCAGTTGCTTTGATGGCCAAAAGAAGCCATGGCCTGAATATTGAGACTGCTCGTGGTGACCCTGATTGACTCGGATTATCAATGAACTTTGAACTGCCCGCAAGCAGTGGGCTGACTATGAATTATTGGCCCATATGCTGGCCGATATGTTGCTGCTTTTATCAAGTAAATTTTCAGGAGCAAAGTCAGCATGTTTGTCTTTGTAGATATGATAATTCTGGAATTACACATTTCGGGAAACTCCGGCCGCCAAAAACGTCTGAAGATATTCAGATTCTTATTAAAATACAATAAACACATATTTCATGTTTATACTAATTCTTATATGTATATTATTAAAGTTACTTGACACTAATCAGCAGGGTTGTTTGATTTAAATCATTTGATTTAAATCATGATTTAAATCACTAAAAAAAATCATTGATTTACGATTTTTTTACTTCCAATTTGTTTAAATCGCTGATTTATATGAATTTAACACAAATAATTGTTTACAAGCATTGAGCTCAACAAAGTTTTGTGTGTTTTTAATACAAAAGTACAAAGTGCGCACACTTGCGTAGCTGTATTGACACCAGACAGCCTGATAGTCAAATATTTTATGACATTGTGTATACCAGTTTTTTTTTTTTCAACCCTGCTAATCAGACACATGTATAACATTATTACCTGTTTGTTATAAAACAGGCAACATCGTGTGACATCAATTGTACAATATGGAGGTTGGTTTTCACAACGTTTATTGTAGCCTGAAGATAAACTTACAATCAATTATTTGGAAAAAATGTCTTCTATTTATTGACTATATTATGCAGATGGCATTACACAGAATACATACGCAGTGAAGTTAGTGCATATCAGCGGTGGCTCAGCCAGCCCGACTCGCGGGATTGTCAAGACACTGAGCTGTCTGTAAGCGACAGGGTGCCTGAATGGTTGGGTCCAAATTCCCTGTCCGTTGTCCACATTGGCCAGGTGGCCATTATGGACAGTTAGCGGACAGTGCTAACTAATAGCAAGTCATTCGGGACTTTCAAAAGTGGCCGTTATAGACAGGTGTCCGATAAGACAGGTTTTCCTGAATAATACAAATGTGCTCTTTTCACTTACAATTGCTACAATAATGAATGACATACTCTTGAGTGCTGAATAAGCGTCCCTATATGCATATTTATTTGACGAAAAATGCCACCCTGTACACACCTCATTTTTGCAGTATACTATTATTAAATTTAAACATTTGTGCCAGCCTATGTTCTCCGATAATCGTGGCAAATTATGCAGGGTATGATTTTCAGGAGAGCAATCGCTCTCACTCCCTATTGCTTGCGCTAATCAATCATCCACGGAGCGGTTTACCCCTCGCGCTAAAATCACTTGTTCCCAACTGGAGCTGCATGTGGCTCCCTCTGATGGCTAAGTTTTCATCCTTTTGAATGACAGTTGTGAATTTAACGGGATCCTATGCTTCTGAGGATCCTAGATTTTGATCCCGAAGTGTTAGACCGTTAGGTTTCCATGATTAGATGAATACTTAGTTCTTGGGAGCTCGACTAGGTATATTATTAGTTAAAAAAGCCATTATCACCACGTAAACCGACCGTGAATAGCCGCCGTGTGCAGGGCCTCAAACCGGTCGTAACCAGCTGGCAGTGGTTTCCTTTGAAATGGGCTTGCATATTCAATTCAATAAAACTTTAATGTCCATTTCAGGGCATCACGTTTGAGGCGAGTGATCGTTCTCACTCCCTATTGCCTGCACAAATCAATAATCTAGCAAGTGTTCTTCTCTCTTCTTTATAACGCAGTCTTCGGGCTCCAACATTCGGAGTTCTGTTATTTATTGTACTATTTTTCCTGAAGGTGGCAACAGACACAAATAAAATGGCACTTGTTTCATGTTTCTACAACATTAACTTAACTATTTTTTGTGAGTGAAGTGCACTGTGCATACAGGGGTGTCAAAAGACTTTTTTTCAGAGGAGGGCAAAAAATTCTGCTGTCTGATTTCAACCAGAAATCTTTACACTTCCAGAGGGGGGCAAAATGTTGCTGTGTGGTTTCGACCAGAAATCTTTACACTTACCAAAATGTCTACTTTCAGTTAACAATAATGATATGATTGTATATAATTAATTAACAAATATACTAGATGATCTACTTAACACAAATAGTAAACAATCTACTCGCCATAAAAGACCGAAATTTCACAAACATCAGGGGGGCATAAATATACCCCCCCAGACACCCATGTGCATGTACCAAATATTTTGGACAAGATGGCGATGGATTTACAAGCTGGGGTTCTGAAATTGGACTTTGTGCAAGTTTGCGTGACCACATCGTATGTCAACACTGGAATCAAGTTATCATAGACATACTTCTTTACCCAACAGAACATGCAGGCAGCTATGCGCGACTGCTGAAATACTTCAAAAACAACCTCAAATATAAGCCAATTGAAATGCCATATTAATATGACTTTGTATAGACAGATTATAATGATATTGACAGATTCAAGTTCGTCATCATAATCCCTGTCTCCGAGCTTCAAAATGGCCGCGGCAATAAATAAACGAACACAAAATACTACATCAAAAATAAATTTCAATGTAGCTACACATATTGACATAATTACAACATAATTTTATATATGTAATCAAACATGTAACTTGCGTAATAATAATCTATGAACAATAAACTGTGAACTTGTTGCCAAAGCAAAATGCAAGTCTGATCCGTCTGACATCGCTACAAATACGTACATATTTTTTTTGTAAATTAAAGGTATTTTCACAGCTATCCAAAGTCTATTATATTTGTCTCGCTCCATATTCGCCATGTCTGGCCTCTCTGCGGACATCAAATAAAATAGACCCAGTGATACATTTGATACATTGTTGCAGGCCGCAAAGTGGCTATTGATGCATCGATGAGCATCTACCAATTTCTGATTGCCGTCAGGCAGGATGGCAACATGCTGACTAACGCTGACGGGGAAACTACCAGGTGATGTTAACACATTGGTGTTCCTTCAGTTTTATTCACACCACCTACTAAGTTGCAGTATTTAACTTGTTTATTACGTGTTTCCAAAAAATTTAGAATTTTCAATAAAACTGAGAACATCTATGTCACTGATACTGTGACATGCCAATTTTAACGTTTGTATATGTATTTAGAGTATCTGCCCGCCATGAATGTTCTCTGCATGTCATTGTTCCCCACACAGGAATGTGAATATATTATGTAGGACCAATACAAGCAAAGCAAACTGGAAATGTGCTCTCCGCCGGATAGCAGCACAACATGTTACAAATGTGCTCTCTGCCGGATAGCAGCACAACATGTTACAAATGTGCTCTCCGCCGGATAGCAGCACAACATGTTACAAATGCAGGTTCATGGGTTTTTGTGGATGCAAAATTAAGGGGACATGTCAATATTAGAAATGGCTGTTGTTTTGTCAACAACACCTAACACACCAGTGAAACACGTTACATTTCAAGCATGATGGGAGTATCTGTTGACATTTCTGTTATCACTAACAGCCAGGAAACATTACATGCTTAAACGTTTTATAAAAACTACAAGACTTACAAAGCTGCAATTTGACATGTGAATGCATCTTACATGTATGCAACTTTCCACAAGTTTCACTACGATTAATGAAGGGTTTATGTCAAAAATACACTGATGTTGGGCTGTCATTCAACTTTCTGCTAAAATCTTCTGGCCCTGCAGCAGCTGTAATTGGTTCATGTCAACCAAAATAACTTGTGGGATCATCAGTGGCACTGATGGCATTTATTTGTTTGGGGATTAAAAATTTTTTTTTTATATTAACAAAAATGTTTTAAAAATCATGAAACATTGCCAAATAAATGAAAAACTTCAGTTTCATTAATCTGGATTATTATATAGTATTTCAACTACAATTTGTGAAGAAATTGTTGGTTTATCTTAAAAACTTTTATTACTGAAACTACTAAATTCAATACAAACATAGAAAAGCCACCTCAGCTACCTTAAGGAAATCAGTTATTATTATTAAACACATTTGAATGATTCAGACAACAAAGAGCGAGCAACTACAGGGTACCTAGGACTGATAGCACAACTCAGATAACTTCAAAAAGGCATCTGCATTTTATTATATTTACAGCTAAACCTTTGTAATCACATCTTGCATTTTCCCCCTCCAAATTGTCCACGCATTTATTCTAATTTATCGGGCATTAATCAGAAGGTTTTTGCAGCTGTACAAAATACTGAAAATGTAGAGAGTCAGGGTAACAGAGTCTATGCAGGAGAGTCACGGTAACAGAGTCTATGCAGGAGAGTCACGGTAACAGAGTCTATGCAGGAGAGTCAGGGCTACAGAGTCTATGCAGAAGAGTCAGGGCAACAGAGTCTATGCAGAAGAGTCATGGTAACAGAGTCTATGCAGGAGAGTCACGGTAACAGAGTCTATGCAGGAGAGTCAGGGCTACAGAGTCTATGCAGGAGAGTCAGGGCTACAGAGTCTATGCAGGAGAGTCAGGGAAACAGAGTCTATGCAGGAGAGTCACGTTAACAGAGTCTAAGCAGGAGAGTCACGGAAACAGAGTCTATGCAGGAGAGTCAGGGTAACAGAGTCTATGCAGGAGAGTCACGGAAACAGAGTCTATGCAGGAGAGTCAGGGCTACAGAGTCTATGCAGGAGAGTCACGGAAGCAGAGTCTATGCAGGAGAGTCACGGAAACAGAGTCTATGCGGAAGAGTCACGGCAACAGAGTCTATGCAGGAGAGTCACGGCAACAGAGTCTATGCAGGAGAGTCACGGCAACAGAGTCTATGCAGGAGAGTCACGGCAACAGAGTCTATGCAGGAGAGTCGTCAATCATTATGCCATTTTTACCATGGTTAGCCTAATTTCTATGCTTACCAACAATAACATTTACTTTTTGTAATAGTTTATCAGTCGAAGAATTAACATCATATGTTAATTGCATGCTGTAACTGTAACGCTGGAAAGTTGATTACAAAATGCCCAATGTCCTTTCGGTTTGGAGTTCGACTTGGAGCAAATTATGAACAAACAGCTTGAATCAATATTTGTACATTTATGCATGTTATGTATGTCTTCAATGAAGTATTGGTTATGCTTCAGTCACTTGATGGGAATGTTTTACCGCACCATCCGTTTGGTGGAGAATGGAATAAAACCAGTTTATGTGTTTGATGGAAAACCCCCAGAGATGAAATCAGATGAGGTAAGCAAGTGTTTTTCGGTTGAGTCTTCTGTTGTGAGGCAGATTCTTAGTGCACTATCCTCTCTGTCTGTTCTTGTGCTTCTATGTTTGTTTCTTTCCATGTTCTTCCTCCGTTCAAACTGTCCAGGACAGTAGATATTTTTATTCCTGTTTTCCTTAAATTGTTTCTTCATATACAAAGTTCAAATATCTTTCGACATAGGACTGCTCACAGCATCTTACACTTCACGCCCAGGCAGACCTGTTCCTTTACACTTCACCCCCTGGCAGACCTGTTTATTCCAACACTAACTCAGCACTTATAGATAACCCCTGGCAGACCTGTTTATCCCAACACCAACTCAACACTTTACCCCCTGGCAGACCTGTTTATCCCAACACCAACTCAACACTTCACCCCTGGCAGACCTGTTTATCCCAACACCAACTCAACACTTCACCCCCTGGCAGACCTGTTTATCCCAACACCAACTCAAACACTTCACCCCCTGGCAGACCTGTTTATCCCAACACCAACTAAACACTTCACCCCTGGCAGACCTGTTTATCCCAACACCAACTCAACACTTCACCCCCTGGCAGACCTGTTTGTTCCAACAAAACTCAATTTCTCTGGGACGCATTCATATCTATCTACACTATACTGTAGCACACCTGATATGAACATTTATGTTGAGTGGCTGTTAAACAGTTTAAAGTCTTTGAACGTGTATGTAAATATATGCAATGTTACGGATTGCTACAAGACATTGGAAGTTGTAACCTCCTGTGCTGTTTGAAAGTAAAAAAGTAATAAGGTTTTCCTCTTCATTCAAAGTATTAGTGTCTGATGTAGAACTTTGTGAGATATTTTTTACAAATAATTTGTATTTATATAGCGGCAGTAAGAATTCACTGTTATATATGCTTGTGTAGTTGGCCAAGAGAGGTCAGCGTCGAGAGGAGGCGCAGAAAGCTCTCGAGAAAGCAGAAGAGGCTGGTAAGTGAAAACTAGATATTTTAATGCAGGCCTATTAGTTTGATATGTTGTTGATATAAATATATGTTTATTTACGGTGAGACATGACATCATACGTATGTTGCATTCTGGTGTGGTGACATTTTTTCTGTCTGAAACATGCCAACGAGCATTTGTAAAAGAATCTGCTCTTTTCGCCCCGCCCAAGATAATGACAGGGTTGATGTCGTACTCACACGCTCCATCAAACCACATCTGAAATATAATTTATTTACACATGGGAAACTTATACCTTGGTTCAAATTGTGCAAAGAACCAAATGAAATATCTGTACATGAAATAAATTGCGTTGGAAAGTCACGAATGTGTTTCATTGAAATTAACAGTGTTAAAACGTGAGATGTCTCATTGAAGGGAAGACGGAGGAAGTGGACAAGTTCAGCAAACGTCTAGTGAGGGTGACAAGACAACACAACGACGACTGCAAACAGCTGCTCAAACTGATGGGCATCCCCTACGTGGAGGTGAGGCTTGCAGGTAACCCCTGAGTGGAGGTCAGCCCGTTTTATGAAAGAGTGATAACAGAAATGTGGATGTAGGCAAAACAGCCAAACGATACAAATCCTGGATGGAGTTGTAGCCGAAGGGGCAGTAAAGGTAGCTTTGACACAATAACTATATAAATATCACAGAAGTGCAATAAACCAGAATCATTAAGCATGATACCTTCTACACACAAAAGTTGCCATTAAAGCGAGGGACCGTCGAGGATTTAAGATGGAAATGCAATTTCGAAAACAAATGTCTTGATTTTGTTGTGAATGTAGCTATAGCTTCATGATTTTAAAATGTTGGGGAGTTAGGTCCTGATTTTAGGTGCAGCTATGGAGAAATTATGTGTTTGTAGGCTCCTTGTGAGGCTGAGGCCCAGTGTGCAGCCCTTGTGAAGGGTGGCAAGGTGTTTGCTGTAGGAACAGAAGACATGGATGCACTCACGTTTGGCTCAACAGTGTTGCTGCGGCATCTCACGTTTAGTGAAGCCAGGTTTGTGAGAGATTAACTCAAAGGGGCATAGTAGATGTGATATTTGGGAGTTTTTTTTAAAAAACCTTCAATTCATTTAGCCAATCGCCAATCACCAATCAGGTTCATTGATATTTAGATCTGTAGTGTGTGAATGGTAATATGGTGCTGTTGGTTTAATAAAAATAGTGCATGCTTCCATTGAAAGATTTCACTTAGATCATTAAATAGGATAACTTACAAGTGTGAATAGCTTTATGTCATAATGGTAAGTAGGGCCAGACCACACTTACCTTTTTTCACTTAATTTTGACCGGATCCGGTGAAAATAATTAGTTGGATGATTTCATCAAAACTAAATTACACATTTGCACAGACGAGTTGTAGGGGATACTAGAGCTAGCCTGTTGTAGGGGATACTAGAGCTACCTGTTGTAGGGGATACTAGAGCTAGCTTGTTGTAGGGGATACTAGAGCTACCTGTTGTAGGGGATACTAGAGCTAGCTTGTAGGGGATACTAGAGCTAGCCTGTTGTAGGGGATACTAGAGCTAGCCTGTTGTAGGGGATACTAGAGCTACCTTTTGTAGGGGATACTATAGCTAGCCAGTTGTAGGGGATAGTAGAGCTAGCTTGTAGGGGATACTAGATAGGTTTGGCTTTTTGCAAAATGATTCTAAACCAAGATAAGTGAAAAGAATTAATTGAGAAAAGATGTTGATAATAAACAGTGTCGTTTCAACCATGTCTGATTGGTAACTTTTTATTCAGGAAAATGCCCATCAAGGAGTTTCACCTTGACAGACTGCTCACTGACCTTGGAATATCACAAGATGAAGTATGTCCATCACCCATTCCACCTGCAACATTTTAGTTGTTGACCACAGATGTGGTGTTTGATCTGGGGCCGTTATCATTTCCAAAGAAAACAACATTTTTATCTCATGTATTTCTAGTTATATATTTGTCTAGTGTGTTGTCAACTGTCAGGTGTGTAGCATACTGTCAGGTGTGTTGTCTACCATAAGGTGTATAGTCTACTATCAGGTGTTTGGTCTACTATTGGGTGTTGTGTACTGTCTGGTGTGTTATCTATTACCATGTGTTTTGTACTGCCACGTGTGTTGTGTACTTCACATGTGATGGGTACTATTATTTGTGTTATGTACTGTCACATGTGTTGTGTACTTTGATGTGCGTTGTGTACTGCCAAGTGTGCTGTGTACTGCCATGTGTGTTGTGTACCGTCACGTGTGTTGTGTGCTGTCACGTGTGTTGTGTACTGTCACTTGTGTAGGGTGTACATATTGACATGCTTGTGTTTCAGTTTATTGACATGTGTATTCTACTCGGCTGTGATTACTGCGACTCAATCCGTGGCATCGGACCGAAGAGAGCGGTTGACCTCATCAAGCAGCATCGCACGATTGAGGGCATTCTCAAGCACATAGACACCAAGGTCTGGCTCAGTCTCGCTCTGTTTCATCAAATCAGTAGTAGTCATTCAGCATATTAGACAACATGAAATGGGGTGTCTGCAACCAGGCAGAGAACTTGTGTGGCTAAGAGAACTGGTGTGGACTATTTCCTGTAATCAGCTATGCAGGTTGACTGCAATGATTACAGGCCATAATTACAACAAAATATGCTTACTGTGTAATTATAAAACCTTTATTGTGTAATCAGTTACACCTGTTGGTTACAATGATTACATGATAATTACACCCATGATAAAATTATATTGCTGTCTAATTATAAACAATTGTAATTGCACAATTTGTTTTACAATAATTACGTTACATAATTACAATTATCTTTACTTATCCTCTTCATGTTGTGTGACACATAAGGCTCGCACAAGGTCTCGCCAGACCCAATTATCTTTACTGATCAAATTATAGTTCATGTTACAACTTATGTTATAACTGATTACAATTGATTACCGTTAATTACCATGATTATATGTTTCTTAGCATCCGCTCATTCTAGAAATTGTAGGCATATTTCTGGTTTGCTAGTCTAACAAACTTGTCAACATGTTATTAATTTTATAAATCTTTTATTGTAAAGAGATTCACCAGACTGTTGATTGTAATATATCAAAGCTGAACACTGCCAAAATATGTTACAAAGAAAACATGTCAAATTGACTGTGAAAAAAAAAAGATTAACATAGTAAATCTGTTGTGTTGGGATGTTTGTAGAAGTACACAATACCAGAGAGTTGGCCCTTTGAGCAAGCAAGAAGTCTCTTCCAGAAGCCTGATGTGACAGACCCTGAAGAACTTGAGGTAGCAGAAAGTGGAAAACATTTCCAGTGCTGTGTGTGTGTGTGTGCGTGCATGTGTGTATGTGGTTTAAATATGATGCATACATTGATGTCGAGACATGATGAGAGACTAATGGATGGAAAAAATACCTGGGTGAGGGGAATTAAAGAATAAGGAAGAATGACATGGTTGGTGATGGGGTTAGATGAGGATGTTGGGGGGAAATAGAAGTAGGTTGCAATGGACACAGAATGTAGAGAACAGACTGGTACAGAGAGAGAAAGCAAGAGACAGTCGTAGCAGACAAGGTGAACTTAGGTAGGTAGATGATGTCAGAGACTTGGTAAGGATATGAGAGCGGTGGTGTGTAACACTATAGAGGACTGTGGAGAGCGAGAGATGGAGGAGTGGAGATGGGTGGTGGAGACGGCAGTGAAACAGGATCAGTGACGAAGAAGGAAAAAAACTGATGACTAGTGTTAGTGCCAGCCCCCCCTGGACTTGAAGGATAAAGAGGAGAGCAACACAAGAGGAGAGCAACACAAGAGGAGTGACATAGATGGAGAGGATGTTGGAGAGCTGAAGAGACTTGGCTGAGAAGAACTCAGCCAAGTTGCCCCCACCGTAGGGAAACAAGTTGCCACCACACTGTAGGGAAACAAGTTGCTCCCACACCGTAGAGAAACAAGTAGCCCCCACACCGTAGAGAAACAAGTTGCCACCACACTGTAGGGAAACAAGTTGCCCCCACACCGTAGAGAAACAAGTTGCCCCCACACTGTAGGGAAACAAGTTGCCCCCACACCGTAGAGAAACAAGTTGCCCCCACACCGTAGGGAAACAAGTTGCCCCCACACTGTAGGGAAACAAGTTGCCACCACACCGTAGAGAAACAAGTTGCCCCCACACCGTAGAGAAACAAGTTGCCCCCACACCGTAGAGAAACAAGTTGCCCCCACACTGTAGGGAAACAAGTTGCCACCACACCGTAGGGAAACAAGTTGCCCCCACCATAGGGAAACAAGTTGCTCCCACCGTAAGGAAACAAGGGCACAATAAAAAAATAACCTATTTGAAACAGATTTTCTTCAGTTTCATGGAACTTGATGTATTGTTTGAAGCAAAGGTGATCACTTATAAAATGTGCAATCTGCAGAGAATTTGCTGCGAACTATAACAGTCCATCTTTCACAATATGCAGTGGTAAGACCATCAAGTTCTAACTGACGAATGATTTTGATTAACACGTTGTGTTGAACAACACGAGGTATCATGAATGTTGACAAACTGTAAATTCATCACCATTTGTCTGTTTCAGCTGAAGTGGCAGGAACCAGACACGGATGCTCTTGTAAAGTTTATGTGTGAAACAAACGGCTTCAGGTGAGCGGTTGACAGGTACCAGCAACTCATCTGTGCTTCCTCGTTTCTTCTGTTATAAAGGCGTGAGGCTAAATCATGTATTGCTGCCCCGCCCCAGCTGTTATCCCTTCCCATTTTCCTATGGCCAGGCTCTTTCACCGCCTCTGCCCTCTCTGGTAGTCGACTCTCCTCTGTCCACACCTAGTGACCTGCCCACATCATCCACACCTAGTGACCTGCCCACATCATCCACACCTAGTGACCTGCCCACATCATCCACACCTAGTGACCTGCCCACCTCGTCTGGCTTCTTACAATTCTTCCCATTAGGCTGAACTGCCTCCCAATATCTTCCCTCAGGTCATTCCTCCTCCTTCTATCTGCCTCTTTGCTCCTGTAAATCAGCAGTGTATCAAGAAATATATTTCACATTGGAAATGCTTGAAAAATATTATATTAATCTGCAAAATATTGATGCTATGGAATGACAGGAATGACATAAAAGTCTGAAGCAGCTGGACCGGTTTATAGAATAAAATCTTGGGATACGGATGATAACAAAATTTATAATGACTGGAGCCCCAGTAATATTGATAATTTTTTATCTATATGGTTCTCTCCTTGAAAATTTATATAATTAATTAATCAGTTATAAGACATGTGCTTTGCTCAGGGTAATGTTATCTTTAATGTGGCAGGTTTTCTCATAACCTTGAAAAGGACAGGTTTTAATCCTGAGTTTTGTGAATCTGAAGGCTTTGTACAGGGAAAGCAAATGTAAATTCACCAGCAGTTTTCCGCTGCTGCTGTAATTATTCTCTTAAGTTTAAGCCTGTGTTCAGATATATAAATATATATTTAAAAATTAGATTTTTTTACTCGGTGTTTACCTGGCGAAAAGGTAAATGTGATTATATGAATGCTTGCAGTGAAGAAAGGATCCGGAACGGTGCCAAGAAACTGATGAAGGCACGCCAGGGCTCGACACAGGGGCGGTTGGACAACTTCTTCAAAGTGACGTCTGTCACCTCAACCAAACGCAAGGTACAACTGCAAAATATTGTTAAAATTGTTCATTTAATTACTCTTGAGAATTCATTTTTATTAAAAATAATTATAGCACATGTACTTACTCAGAATTTAACTGAGGGCTGACATGTTAACCAGTGCGACCAAGAAGGCCATGCGCAGTTCTATGAAATCGGGTAACGTAGACTACCGCATGTAATGCCCATTATACACATAACCACAGCAAAGTCTCAAGCAAATGGGTTGTTATGTCAGAAAGGGGACTAGCTTAGTAAACATAGGCCAAAATATGTTACATAAGTTGAGTTTAGATGCAAATAGCATGGCCGTATATTACAAACATATTTTCATTTGGTGAACGAATATTGCTAGAATACAGTACATGTCACGTAGGGTTATCTAACAGTATAGTGTGGCTCATGAAATTAATATGCTGCTTGGTCAACAAGGTTTTCCTAGTAAACCACTGGTGTGATATTCTTAATTGTAGTTGCAAATGGTTATGTTTTAGTAACTCTTATAGGTGCGTAGGCCCAATACCATGACTTGTTTCACTTTAAATGTAATGCATACTTTTCAAGTGTGACATGACGTAATTTGTGTTTCCTGTTTTTCCAAAGAATATACTAATGACTCGTTTTAATGTTCTGCTACTTGTTGATTTATATTAATGACATATTAACACTTTTTAATTGCAGTCAGAAGAAACAAAAGGCAGTGCAAAGAAAAAGGGCAAAGGAAGTTTCAAACGACCAAAATGAGTTCACGACAAGACATTTAAAGATGGATTTATATATGACACAGTATGCATGGGTTAGCTATTCAAGCCTGCAAACACTTCATGACGACACATGCTGCAAGTGTACCTTGAAACCTTTAAGAACACAAATCACATGTTTCATTAAGTTCTAAAGTTGTGCAGCATGATAATTATTCATAAGAAGACCTCGGTTGTTACTGCTCAACTGTTAATTCTTTGACACTGTTTGAATGTTGTCTATCACTAATGTCGATCCAGCTTAACTGTTGACATGGGATTGGCTAAGTATTTTGGCTATAGAAACTATGTAGAATGTGCAAGTCAACACTGAACATTATTTGATGTATGTTAGCACTGAAGGTAATACTTGCTACTACTTTTGAAGCTACAAACCAGGTGGTATGGTCAATGTACGGACATGCCTCAGCGTGCAGACATGCCCCACCTTCTCCCACTTAAATTGCTATTATGAAGTTGTACAAACGTGATTTTCTTCATGTTTGCTAGTTTGTCAGTAAAACTATAATTGTTATATGGTAAAACAGAAGAGTTCATTGTAATAAATTGAAAACTATATGATGGCCTATTGTTTCGTATCGATTTGTACGTGTGTGTCCAAGCACATCTGTGAGAGCATCAGCAGCTTTCAGACCAACATTTATCTACAGATGTCAGGCGTGCATGGGCCACCCTTACATACCGGGATACAGAGCATGGGCCACCCTTACATGCCGGGATACAGAGCATGGGCCACCCTTACATGCCGGGATACAGAGCATGGGCCACCCTTACATGCCGGGATACAGAGCATGGGCCACCCTTACATGCCGGGATACAGAGCATGGGCCACCCTTACATGCCGGGATACAGAGCATGGGCCACCCTTACATGCCGGGATACAGAGCATGGGCCACCCTTACATGCCGGGATACAGAGCATGGGCCACCCTTACATGCCGGGATACAGAGCATGGGCCACCCTTACATGCCGGGATACAGAGCATGGGCCACCCTTACATGCCGGGATACAGAGCATGGGCCACCCTTACATGCCGGGATACAGAGCATGGGCCACCCTTACATGCCGGGATACAGAGCATGGGCCACCCTTACATGCCGGGATACAGAGCATGGGCCACCCTTACATGCCGGGATACAGAGCATGGGCCACCCTTACATGCCGGGATACAGAGCATGGGCCACCCTTACATGCCGGGATACAGAGCATGGGCCACCCTTACATGCCGGGATACAGAGCATGGGCCACCCTTACATGCCGGGATACAGAGCATGGGCCACCCTTACATGCCGGGATACAGAACATGGGCCACCCTTACATGCCGGGATACAGAGCATGGGCCACCCCTACATACCGGGATACAGAGCATGGGCCACCCTTACATGCCAGGATACAGAGCATGGGCCACCCTTACATACCGGGATACAGAGCATGGGCCACCCTTACATGCCGGGATACAGATACATAGTTTGACATCCAAAACAAAACACCAGCTGGCAAGTGGACATGGAAACCACTGGTATATTGAGAGTCCAATGATTACTTGTTTATATGTAAACCACCCTTGTAAGATTTCAGTCAATTTAAACATTTACAGTTTAAACATTTACAGAATCTGTAGATCATTTTGTTCCATTTGTTTGTAACTTTTATCAGCACCCATTGTTTGTGAACTCTGCCTGAAGCGCAGTATCTGTTCTGTCCACGTTGGGAAAGTTCATAGCTGTAATATTTTGCACTACACGTTAGACAATATCAAGGCAGTTTACACTATAAATATTGTAGTCCCGGTGGCATGTGGGGCACACTTGGCATCTCATGTTCGCTGCTGATGGTCCGACAAAGACAGCGTCACAGTTTAAAGTGGCACTAACACAGACAAAACAGACGTCACTGTCCCTCTAGTTACAATCTCTAACTATTTATTTTGGCTGTCTGATGTCACGTGCACTTGGTGTTTATGTGTTAAGCTCCGCCCACTCGGTAGATTTTATAAACACTTGTTTAATTGCTGCATTTAAACTATATGTAAAATGTGCCTAACTTGTATATGATTAATTAATTACACAGGAATCAAAATGTAATCATGGTTTTTTAGGATTGAAAGTCAGAAATATCGGAAAAAGAAAGAAAGCCAAAGCTGATTTGAAAGCAATGTTGTTGCCGTCTGCTTTCATTCCATGAATTCAGACTAATCATTTGTGTAATTGTAAGGGAGCAGTTTGGTTGTTAACACATTATGTAGAGTTTAGTTGTAGTTTGTGTTGAAAGGCTACCTAATCTAGTTGATGGTGTCATTACTTGCCACCATGTGGCAGCACCCTGGGTAAAACAATGCATTTTATAGAGGATTATAGTTAATTAGTTATTATTGTTATAACTATTTCTCTTATAGTTAATTAGCTATTATTGTTATAACTATTTCTCTTATAGTTAATTAGTTATTATTGTTATAACTATTTCTCTTATAGTTAATTAGTTATTATTATTATAACTATTTCTCTTATAGTTAATTGCCTTTACTGTGTAGTTTGATGGTCATTTTACTGATAATTAAGTTGTTTAAATATAAAAGCTACCCAAGAGATGGGTCACATGTGGTCAGGGGAGGGGCACTGTCCCAGTTGGCCAGGCATGATCCCACACTCAACAAGACGTCAACAACCCTGATTTTAGGGGTCATGCCTGAGTATCGTTGACAGTTTCATGCAGTGAAATGCCATAGTGTTGGGGTTTTTTGTTTTTTATTTTATATATATTTCTCTAGGCTTAACAAATAAGACCACAATGAAGAAATATAGATGACTGGAGCCAACTGTTTGTACAATTGGTGACGT
Source organism: Lamellibrachia luymesi (assembly GCA_009193005.1). Classification (NCBI taxonomy): domain Eukaryota; kingdom Metazoa; phylum Annelida; class Polychaeta; order Sabellida; family Siboglinidae; genus Lamellibrachia; species Lamellibrachia luymesi. The sequence continues at coordinate 154,139 of SDWI01000791.1, read as the reverse complement.
CACAATTTGGCGAGCAGGTTTGTGGCCCTGGAGAAACCCCAACACACGCAGAGCTGGAGGTTAAGACTGGAAAGACTGACGGCAGCATTCGTTATGCGGCGTTCGAGGTGAAATTCTTGGATCACTGTGTGATAAACTACAGTGGAAGTATTTGCTGAGAACATTGAACAGTCCAGTGTTATGGAGCTGTCACTACAACCGTGAAGACAGTCTGCTGTGTAATGAATGCACATTTACATGTGTGTTCTGCATGTTGTGTGTAATGTGCATGGTTAAGCTGTCAATGTTTATGTTGCTATACTGTTATTGTAGCTGGTACATTGTGTAACAACTGCCATGGCACAACTACGGCGTACACCGACAGAGGTGGCCTCTTAAAACAGGAGTTAGAAGAGCAGCGAGAGCTAAGCATGCGTGTAGAGCAGGCAGAGCATGCCGCGAAGGTAGCAGAGGAGAGAGCTGCCAAGGCTGAAACATCGGCCCGTACAACAGAAAGAGGCACACAAGTTGTGTATGTGTCGAGGGAGAGGAAGCTGCCAAAGCTCCGAGGTTGCCCGCGAGAAGACCAAGATGTGGATGTAGACTGTAGACTGGATAGAAGACATCAGGTTTAGCATTAATGCCAGGAAAATGTTACCCGGAGAGATGTTTGACTTCATCATGGAGCATCTGGTTGGTGAAACCAAATCCGAGATGAGGCTTCGCTTCTGGGGAGAGCGTGATGCAATGACATTGTTGGATGCCATTGAGGGGTCTTATGGAACAGTGGACTCAACCACAAGCCTGAAGAAAGAGTTCTAGATCTACAGTTCTACAAGAAGTTAAACTGAGTAAAAATAGGATTTGTTATCTTCCACGTGCATTCAACTGCAAAAAGTGTGTTTGGGGCAAGTTGTTACAATAGTATTGGGGCAACTTGTTACAACTGTAACGACGTTCGGGTGGCTCGCACTGATAGCTCAGGCAGCGAGATGTGTGCTGAAAATGACTGAAAGAACAAAACTTATTTAACCACGACGTGTGAACACATTGATGAAAAATGGATAGACTCTCGATAAGCCAATGGCTTCCTTCTCCATTTGTCATCTGGGTGTTTTGTTTTGGATTCATTATTCATTCATGTTAATTTTTTATGGCATAGCCCTACTTGAGCAATTAATAAATATTGCACGATAAGTTGAAATGCGGATGTTTGTGCGCGTGTCCATGAGTGAGTACGGGTGTGTATCATTCAATCAAGTGTAAGTTGCATTATAAATATATATNTATATATATATATATACATATTCACTATTTCATACTCTATTCAATAATTAATATTCCATTCACAATTGTTTGTTATGCAATAATCCGGGGATTGAGTCCCTGTTGACTCTTTAAAATGAAAAGCTTAATATATGAAGCTGTGAACACCAACATTGTTACGCCCATTGTGTATACAATGTGTAACATTGTTACGCCCACTGCGTATACGATGTATAACATTGTAACGCCCACTGTGTATACGATGTATAACATTGTTACGCCCACTGCGTATACGATGTATAACATTGTTACGCCCACTGTGTATACGATGTATAACATTGTTACGCCCACTGCGTATACGATGTATAACATTGTTACGCCCACTGTGTATACAATGTGTAACATTGTTACGCCCACTGCGTATACGATGTATAACATTGTTACACCCACTGCGTATACGATGTATAACATTGTTACGCCCACTGCGTATACGATGTGTAAAATTGTTACGCCCACTGCTTATACGATGTATAACATTGTTACGCCCACTGGGTATACGATGTATAACATTGTTACGCCCACTGCGTATACGATGTATAACATTGTTACGCCCAATGTGTATACGATGTATAACATTGTTACGCCCACTGCGTATACGATGTATAACATTGTTACGTCCACTGTGTATACGATGTGTAACATTGTTACGCCCACTGCGTATACGATGTATAACATTGTTACGCCCACTGCGTATACGATGTGTAACATTGTTACGCCCACTGCGTATACGATGTATAACATTGTTACGCCCACTGCGTATACGATGTGTAACATTGTTACGCCCACTGCGTATACGATGTGTAACATTGTTACGCCCACTGCGTATACGATGTGTAACATTGTTACGCCCACTGCGTATACGATGTGTAACATTGTTACGCCCACTGCGTATACGATGTGTAACATTGTTACGCCCACTGCGTATACGATGTGTAACATTGTTACGCCCACTGCGTATACGATGTGTAACATTGTTACGCCCACTGCGTATACGATGTGTAACATTGTTACGCCCACTGCGTATACGATGTGTAACATTGTTACGCCCACTGCGTATACGATGTGTAACATTGTTACGCCCACTGCGTATACGATGTGTAACATTGTTACGCCCACTGCGTATACGATGTGTAACATTGTTACGCCCACTGCGTATACGATGTGTAACATTGTTACGCCCACTGCGTATACGATGTGTAACATTGTTACGCCCACTGCGTATACGATGTGTAACATTGTTACGCCCACTGCGTATACGATGTGTAACATTGTTACGCCCACTGCGTATACGATGTGTAACATTGTTACGCCCACTGCGTATACGATGTGTAACATTGTTACGCCCACTGCGTATACGATGTGTAACATTGTTACGCCCACTGCGTATACGATGTGTAACATTGTTACGCCCACTGCGTATACGATGTGTAACATTGTTACGCCCACTGCGTATACGATCTATAACATTGTTACGCCCACTGCGTATACAATGTATAACATTGTTACGCCCACTGTGTATACGATGTGTAACATTGTTACGCCCACTGTGTATACGATGTATAACAGTATAACTGTGTATAATCCAATTAATGTAATAACAGTAACATGTACGAGTGACACTTGCTTTGCGATCCACACGTTATTTGCTGTAACAACGTGGCCCACTTACAGGGCTAATTGTTACAGTCGACTGCGCCTGAGAAACTTCGCATATCTACCTACCTACAATATGGAATATCAATGGTATAGTACAGTTTATTAACACGAATAATAAACTTAATGTATGAGTTGACAGAAATAATGCATCAAACATACTTTTCACAAAAAGTTACTTTAACTGAAAATTATAACAACTAGCCCCGGTCTTCCCTACACAAAGTCCTCTCAAAAAGGGGGATTCGTTTGAACCCCCCCCCTCGGGGACGGGCATGGCTGGATGCTGCTTCTGTTTACCTAGCAACACGGTATGTCAGATTTCAAATGCATTTGACATTGAATGAGGGGTGTGGTAGGAAGTGGGATATTGGTCCCCCAAAAAGGTAGGAGTACACCACTGTTGCGAACGCGCTCGTATGCACGCACAGTTGCACCTCTGTCGGTTGGTTGATTTCTGGTCCGCTGTCTGGCGCCACTATTCTGGGGGTCTACACGTGATCAGCGATGTTGTTTACATGTTGCTCCGATACGTGTAAATACTCTCCGTGCAATGCCAATGGCACTGCGCTATCTTCACGTTATTCGAACATTTGACTCTACTCTGTTCTAACTTTGCGTTGTGTATTCTCGAACGGTCAGTGGCATAGTTGTAGTAAAACCTAGAATTTCCAAGAGGATAAGATATTATTCAGTATGTGGTCACTAATTCACTGATTATGATTAAACTATTTTTAGTTCTGGGTTCTTGAAACTAGTGACGTAGTCTAGACGTCGTGTAGCACAGTTTGCTTGCGTCGGTTTAGCTATAATCTGGCAGGCTTTGGGCGCATCGTACTGTTGTATGTGTTTTGCACAACTGCTTTATCTGACAACTCACATGAACTGTCTGATGCTCTTCTTCTACCGGGAACGAGTCGACCATCCAGAGCTTACAGGTTACAGACTCGGTCGGTGTGTGTGCTGTAAGAGAACAGTAATAAAACATTGGGGAGAAGGAAAAAAGATGATAGTGTGTGTGTAGTAATGCAGTTCAATGAAGCGTGAAAGATGCAATATTAATTAATGTTGTAAGCTGGAGATCCTCTGTCTGAAGATCTCCAAACTTGGTGCTGTAGCCGTGTTGGCTGGCAGGTTGCAAGCCAATATATCTCCTCTTTTAGTTGAGCACGCATTTCCTCTTGTTATATTTAACTAGTAATTAAATTATGTCTCTTCCTACCAGGCCCAGGGTCCCCTTTTGGATGTAGCAATTCAGCTACTCAAAGAAAGCGATTTACCAGTACTGACTGACAAGGCAGGACAGAGCACCCAAACATGTCTGACAGGTACGTAACTAAATCTCTATAAATGCTTAACAAATGGTTACCTGCATACAAACTAGAACATGTATAATTTTATGCAGCGACAAGATATTTGTTCCTAGCAAGATAAATGATAGAATACTAAGCGTGTGGCGTGATATAAGCCTATACCACATCTGATGTGACAACTTGTATGAATTAAATAATAAGGTAACACTGATCCCTCACTCCGATGATAACTTTTGTGTAACCCTGTTCTTGACATCATACTTAGTGATTCTGGTTTGTTGTGCCTCTGAACTCTGAACTCAAGCTCTGCAGAACTTTTATTCCTTGAAGTATCTTGCAGCACCTGAGATTTCTACCTGAGAGTAGGGCACTTGTAAAAGTGTGAAGCCCAGTCACTGGCTAGTATAAATCCCTCCAGGTGGGATAGTTAGAAAGGCAAAGTGTTGCATCAGTGAGTTTGAAGGCATGATATGTGGCATTAGACACAACATTTTTTCATTCGAGACAGACATTGCCACATATCATGCCTTCAAACTATATATATACTATATATATATATATATATATATATNTATATGGAATTGTGTTGTGCTTTTTCTTATTACATTAACAATATATGTAAAGCTAGAAACATAGGTAAAATTATGGCTTTGCTCAAAAGTCAAGCAGAATCAATCCTTGATGCTCTAAGCAACTGGTTTAATGTGAATAAATTTGCTTTAAATAGTTCCAAATCATCTTTGAGTACATTCGGGCATAACAGAAGAAATGATGCTCAAGTTCTACCTGAAAAAATGTAATGTGGACAAAGTTATATACATTATATTATACTAGATGATAAATTGTCATGGTAGGAACATATAAACAGTGTAAATAACTATTGTTAAATGGTATTTGTCTTTGCATTTGGTGAACCAAATATATTTTACTACAATATAAGGCCTACTCTAGAATAAAATATAGTATTCAAATTTATGGAGCAAATAAAACCAGATTAAAAGAGGTATAATTAACTCAAAACAAGCCGTTACAAATAATTACGAGAAAAGATTGGTCACATAGCATTAATACATTATATAAAAACCTCAATTGCTAAAAAGTGACAGATATATATAAACTTGAAGTTGCAAGATTTATGCATAACCTATACAATGGTCACTTACCATTCATAATTAACAAAGCGTTTACTGATGTTAGACAATCCCATACAAATAACACAAGACAAACCAGGAATTATTTATATCCAAAATTTGGAGCCAGTTATGGAGCCACTATGACAACAGTAATAGGACCACTTATGGAGCTGCTATGACAACAGTAATAGGACCACCACTTATGGAGCCACTATGACAACAGTAATAGGACCACTTATGGAGCTGCTATGACAACAGTAATAGGACCACCACTTATGGAGCCGCTATGACAACAGTAATAGGACCACTTATGGAGCTGCAATGGCAACAGTAATATGATCACAAATATGGAATTCATACCAGAAATGCTAAAATGTAAATGCTCTCTAAAACATTTGCTAAGAAAATAAAAAATACATTCTTTCCTTATTGTTAGTGGCTATGTTACTTATATTTTGTTGTAAATAATGACATGACATGTATGACATATCACTTGCTTGACAAGCAATTGCTGTTTCAAGTGACCAAGTGTTGGGTATATAAAGTATTATTATTATATAAACATAAATATGATTTAACGTTAATCAACAAATGCCTACAAATGCATTATGACTATGTTTAAATACATCTAGATATGCTTAGATATGCTTAGATATGTTTATATAATGTTTACATATGCCTATGCAATGTAAATATCATTTGTGGAATTGGAATCAGAATTGCAGTGTTGGAATAAAGCAGAATTCTAATGGTGATAAGGTGAGAATGAAGAGTGCTGACCGGTTTCTGTGTTGCTCTGTCTCGTCTACCAGTCTGTCCACTGTCACTGATGTAACAACGACTCAAGCCACCACAGTGAGTCCGGACCTCCCTCTCGTCCTTGGAAGTGGCCGCAGGAATGTCCAACATAGACCACATGTACAGGTTCTGCCTGAGGTATTTCTCATTTTGTAATGCTATTAATATGAATATAAAAAACTACCTCTATGTCGCTTTCTTGAAATGTGTGTAACAAAGTAAAGTGCAGTTTGAGTGGTACAGTAATGTTATAAATTGTGTGAAAACAATATTTTTATAAAGGTTTCAAGTTCAAGCATATTGCTCATGAAGTAACTTGGTGGTAGCAAGCAAAGGCCATCATGAATGGAAAGCATGTTCTTGCTAAACATCATATGTCTGTTATCACTAATAATAATACATGTCATCCAAATAATTACTCTGGGGTTAACTCAAATACTTTGTCATTCTTTTTTGAAACAACTCGTAATGTTAGTAAATATTTATAAAATGTTGTCAGATGGAAAACTCCCTGTAGCATTTAGTTGTGTTAAAATGATCCCAGTTAAGGATAAATTGGATATCTATAACGAGCAAGCCTGATTGGTTGTAGTGGTTACAGACTATTATATAAAGAGTAGTTTCAAACTGTATTAGTTACTCTCCAGATTAAGACAGTGTCATCCTTAGAGACTTCTAAAAACTGTATTACTCACTCTCCAGATTAAGACAGTGTCATCCTTAGAGACTTCTAAAAACACACCTTTTTTTGCATGGCTTACAACAAGTAGTAAGTAGTTCATAGGCTTATATGTACATCATGTTTTTAACTAATTTATTATTATTTATTTAACTCTTTCTTTTTTACAATTTATTTATAAGTATTATACTGTGCACATGTAAGTCATGTTTCAACTAATTTATTATTATTTATTTAGCTAATTAATTTTATATTTACACATCTTTACTATCTATAATATATATATATATATATATATATGTGTGTGTGTTAAACATATGATAATAAATTNTTTATATATGATAATAAATTAGTTATAACATGATATATATCATGTAACTAATTTATTATCATAATATTATATTTAAACCATTAATTTTATTACCTATGTATTTTAAGCGCCTCTGAATGGACTTTGTCCACATATACGACACTATACAAGTCTACTTGTTATTATTTTATCCAGCTCAGGAATAGAGAACCGTTTTGTCTCCTGTGGTGCATTTTATCTTTTTATCTACCTCTAAGCAACATTTGTCTTTCAGTTGCCGTCCCACAGATACAAGTACAGCGTGTGGCATGACATAAGTTCCACAGAGGTACGAGGCGACCAGTTGAAGGCCCCCAGGGTCAGATGTGGTAAGCTGTTCTCTTCTTTATTTTGTTTTCTTGCAGTATGTGAATGTGCAAAAAGAAAAATTTCATTTCACACTTAATGAAGTAAAGATAAATGGCAAAGGTAAGTCCTTAGGACAGCTCACACTCAGAGGGCTGTACACTTGATGCCCATGGTAGACCTGTTCATTCCAACACCAACTCAACTTCTCTGGTAAGCATTCAGCTGAACTGCAATTACTGTGTGTATTCATTCAATCATATCCACCACAGTACTCGTTTAAGATGTTTATACAAAATTGCCCAAGTTTCAATAAGACAGCAAGAGGAACCAAACCCCGGTTCTCTTGATTGAGAGTCCAATGTTATAACCACTGTACCCCACTATGCTACTGCCCCACTGTGCCTCACTATGCCCCATTGCGCTACTGTTCCACTGTGCCCCACTGTGCTACTACCTCCCACTGTGCTACTACTTTCCACTGTGCCACTGTGCCCCACTGTGCTACTACCTCCCACTGTGCTACTACCTCCCACTGTGCCACTGTGCCTTACTGTGCTACTACCTCCCACTGTGCCCCACTGTGCTACTACCTCCCACTGTGCTACTACCTCCCACTGTGCCACTGTGCCTCACTGTGCTACAACCTCCCACTGTGCCACTGTGTACATTTGCTTACTTTAGACTTAAAAGACTTGAACAAAATTGTTTGTTACGCTCTTTAATTTAAAACAACTTCATTTTGGCAGACAACATTATTTGTCATTAACTAATTTATATTAATTCTGCCCTTTGGTTTTCAGGACCACAAGAGAAAGAAAAGTTGTTTTATCGAATGCGGAATGATGATAATGAGCTCATTCATCACACAAAACGAGGTAGAGAGAGGAAGGATTACAGACACAAGACGGAGAACTGGGAAAATGCAAAGGTAAGCAAAAAACATATAATTTCCCTTTTTCCACATACTACATATTTGGCCACACAGAACAACCTTTTATATACAACATATTGTGTAGGCTATTTTTCATCCATTAATTCTTCTTTTGATTTCAGTGTAATATTCACCTTTGAGAAATAACTATGAAACTGAGAAGCCAAGAGTGTGAAGCCAGGATTATTAAAACAAACAACACTAAACAACACTAAATAACACACTTTTAACTCATCCATTCCATGCATTGATTTGCAAGTTTCAGCTTCCAATTGTAACCCACTTGTTTATTCTTCAGTTTTGTAACCTATCTTACCAAGAACTGGCACATGGATACCAGAAGACTAACTTTGTACAAGTGCTGAAGCGTCTCTTCCGTGTCGTCGAACTGAATCTGCTAGAAGATAACCTCACAGATTTGCATGGTGTCTCATTCCCAGTGTGAGTGGAACTTTGATCACTTTATAGCACTTAAAATATGTCCTAAGAGGAAAGGAACATGAAAACGTGAATCCATACGTGCACAAATTAATATAAAAATCATAATTTATTGTATACTTTCATGCAGTAAAGTCTTTTAATGCCAAGAACATAAATTTTTTAATTATTACTCATACAAACACAAAGAACCTTGGTGTCTCGTACTTACCTGTCTGTTTGTCGTACATGATTGTAGTCAAAATTTATCTTCCATTTTAAGGTACTGTTTATTTACACCGGCTTGCCAAACATATATATGTCAATCCCCTGTGAGGAAGTAGCTGTTATTGGTATCATGGGAGTGTCTGAGTTGCGACATTGTGCTGAAATAACACCCTTAACATCCATAGAAAAAGCAAACATTTAATGAGAACTAACAATATTTTCAAGAACAATTTAACTACAACGCAAACATCAATATGGAATACACATTGATACGTAGTAATGGATGGTGAAACCTTTAAAACAAACAAATAACACAATGTCTTGATTTGTTGTCTTTCCAGTTGTATCTTGCATGTAACTATCAGTACATTTAAATGTGGCTTCATTTCAGATGTGAAGTCTTAAATATGAGCAGAAATTACATTGGTTCATTGAAGGTGAGTTACTAAGCAAGTGAGTTTACCCCACACATATTACTTTTATGCGACACAAACAAAACACAGTTAGTATTCTCTACGTACAGAAGTTTCAAGTTTTAACGCAGTAGTGATGAAACATATATCATCGTATGAGTTTGAAGTTTTGTATTGCATGCTCCTTCATTCATACTCTTTACCAGTATCTTAGTGCCCTACATGGGACACGTCATCTGCATAGATTTTGTTCCATTGTTTCATCTTCGAAGGTCTTCTTCGTGGAAGATGGAGAATTGTGCCTTAAATGCTTCTTCAGTTTGCATATTCTGTTCAGGATGTCGCTGCCCAAATGTTTTTGCAAAATTTATATCTTTCCTTAAATACATGCCAATTTATTAACTTGTTGTTGGTTGGATTTGTTCACAAGAAAATACCAAAGATTCCACGCATCAGACATTTGAATCTGGCCGAGAACAACATCCATACTTTGGATGGGTTGGAACAATTGAAGCAAACACCAATCGAGTACCTGAATCTGACTAGAAACCCGGTTATATTCACCCTCAATTACAGACAGAGGTAGGGTATCTGGACACATACGGAATGGTAGTTACTGGGGTAATAAAATACAAAGCATCTATAAATTATCATTACATTCTTTCTATAATTAACATGTTGTTAGTGAATTAAGATGATGGAAACCATTGACGTAAATATGTGTGACTAAGTAATATTACATTAGTTATTATATTAATAAATATGTGTGACTAAGTAATATTACATTAGTTATTATATTAATAAATATGTGTCTAACCAGATTCATTGTCTCTAGTTCCCAATACAAGAATTTGATTGAACTTTGCAGGGTATTCCACATATTGCCACAGCTGAAAGTTCTCGATGACGTCATACGACTTGATTCTGATGATGATTTTGATTTGGATCAAGACGAGACAACACGAACCTGTGTAATTTCATGAAACCACTTCGGACATGTGTCTAGGCGAGACAATACAAGTTGTCAGGCAATCATACAGGTAGCATTGCCGAAATTGGAAGACTAGGTATTGCACGGTCAGGCAACTAATCTACAGTTATGTAGATGATAATGTTCTCAAAAGAAATACGTTTAACAACAAAGAGTAGTAACCTATTACAGATAATATTTATGTGTGTGTTATTATGCTTACTTGGTAATATCAAAGAGTGTAGGGTATGTTGGGTAATATGGACACCGAAATGAGAACGATTTGTTTTATATTACCACCTTGGATAGCAGTTTATTTTCCACATATATCTTAATCAAAGATATATTATTTATATGCTACAATATGTAAGATGGTATGTACAAACAAGACGTTGCATGGGGATGCTGTTAATAACGTCTGGTCTGTATTACTTATATAGTCGCTGGCGACTACATCAGGAAGGATGCTGATATCTTGGTTTTTCGTTCCTGTTTTGTGTAAGTGAATTGCTTTATTTGTTAACAGTATAAATTTGTATTCCTTGAATGTATTTGTTATAACACGTGCTGAACATGAACAGGCAATAGTGCGAATTGACTGGTGAACATGGGTATATAGACACAGGAATAAGACGAACACTTACATAGTCATAGTGCCTCTTAATATATCCGGACGTACCCCATTAAGAAGCACCAGTGTACACACAATTGATAAAGTACACACTCCAGTCTCTATCCTCCACACAACCCCTTTTGGGGCTAACGCAGAAGTTTATGGTGCGCACGCAGAAGGTGCATATCAACGTGAAAATAATGTTTGAACAAATTGGGGCAAATAATATGTGCGGCTAAAATCGGGTTCCCCTTACAGTCTGCTGATGGAGCAAGATTGACAGTGCATCCAGCTGAGAGGGATGAATGAGATTTTTATGAATATGCAATTTTAATATATAATATTCAATTTTTTTGTCGATTCCCTAAAGTTCGCATCATAATTTGATCAATTAAATAATTGTAACATTGCAATTTTAACAGCATATTTCATTCGCAAATTCAGCAGTTGGCGGATATCCTCATATTAGTGCAAACAGTTATCAAAACATTTTACCCCTATGAAAATTTCGCACTGCCCGTATGAGCTGAACCTTAACAACACCAGGTTCTCACTACTGACCGCTTGTGCTCTAGGTGGGGAATAGAGCTGAAATCCAAGTATTGATCAATATATGTGGGCTTTCTGGAGACGGTTATTCATATGAATATGCACGCATATGTCGAGGAATGATAGTTTGCCATCGGCGACGTATTTAGGGGGCCGTGTCCTCCTTTGGCTTAACTGCTTTCCTCTATAACCTGTTGCATGACAAACTAATGGGTGATTAAGCGAGATACGCCACTGTGTGCCATCTATCTTCTCGCGATTTTTATAGAATTGCTGTCATGTGACAACCACCAACGTGGTCACATGACACAGGAGCGCAGTTCAGGCTGACGCGGACGAAGGTCGCGAAATGTAGCTACACTTTCTTTAATATGAATAGAATCTTACATGTTACATGCTGATATAAATACACTACTCAATCGTAATTGCTAATTCAGATACAAGCCATAGGGTCTATATACACATTATGAGATACGTACAGTCGACTACTAATTTAATAAAAATCTATATTGGGACAGTAGAGAAGGCTTAAAAGGGTGGATGATCTGCGCTGGAACAGTAAAGTAGGTCAAAGTAAACTTACGCTTTCGATGTGGCAAACGAGAGGACGATAATTGAATAACCCGGCGGTTGGAATGTATACGTTCAGCTATATTAATAAGCACACGTTCAACGGGTAATATTATACTAGCGTGATGCTGAGCGTAATAAACTCTCATGTAAAAGTATTATTAACTCAAGGTTGTTAACGTCACACTTACTATGAATACAAATATGGTACATCAACAGTACCCACTGTACAAAATTAATAAACATTGTTGCTATGACACGCACGCACGCACGCACGCACGCACGCACGCACGCACGCACACACAGCAATATCATCATCATCGCTCGAGTGGTTAACGTTGTACGGATTTAATGCGAGTGCATCACTCTGGGAGCAGCAGTGGGCGGTGCATGCACGGAGCGAGTCTGTAGAGCAACATGTTGGAGTCGGCGGTCGGCAGGAGAATGTCGTAAAGACGCTGCCAGAAGAGAGACTCGGCAAACTCACCGTCTCCCCGCTCGATCAGCGTGCAGTGTGTGCGCGGACTCAACAGTGCACGCAGCGTGCGACTCATCGAATCGTGCGCTATTGGTTTAATGTAGAGCAGGACCAACGACGTCTGGTCTCGTTGAAGCGCCATGTTTAGAGCAAAGTCGCACCAGTGGTCGTCACGGAAGTCTGGTGTCAGCACGAACAGCACGTATCTGCATGTCTCCAGCGACTCTACGATGTTTTCTGCGATGGGAAAGCCAGCTAGCGAATCTCGATCGTACACGAAGAGTGACAAAGCCCAATCAGTCTCCACTTGTTCGACAAGTTCGTGCGCCACCCAGTCCAAGTCGGCATCGGCATACACGACACAGGCGTCATATCGGTAGTGATTGATGTCGTCTCTAGACAGGTCGTCCTGTCGCCAATGACGCTTTATTGAGTAGTAGTACCAGCGCATGCGCCAACGATTGACGTAGAGAAACAGCAGCAGCGTTAGCGAGCAGAAGCCGACACCTCCGGACACTGTAAACATAATGAGTAGACTGACACCAGGGGTTGCTGTAGCACATGACGCCTCCACATTCTCTAGTGACACGCTCACGACACGCAGCTCGTGATTCTCAGCGCACGTCAACGTGTCTCTGGCCACGACACGTACGTTCGTCACTCGGAGCCAATGCAAGAACCCGAACGACAGACAGGGATGACATAACAGAGGGTTACCGCTGATGTCCAGCGAGAAGTTGACTCGCTCCGACAGCTCGTCTAACATATGTCGAAAGTCTTCAGACAACGACTCCATTTGATTTCTGGATAAATTCAGCGATTGAAGCGACGTGAGGCGAGAGAGATTCAAGGATAGCTGCCACCTAAACATATTGTCGTTCAACCCCAGTACACGAAGTTTTGTCAAATTGACAAACGCATCTGCGTTGATCGTTTGAAAAGAATTTCGCGAGAGATCGAGTTCTTCAAGTGAGGTTAAGTGATTGAAAACGCGTCCGTAGACGGATGTCGTTTGCGTTTGATTCTGACTGTCCGTAACTTCACCCAGTTTGTTATCAGACAGGTTGAGGAATCGAAGATTTTCGAAATGTAGAAAGACGTCTGCGGATATCCTTTGTAGATATCCATGGCTCATGTCGAGTGTCTGAAGTTTCCCAAAACCATCAACTGGCATTGCGAGTGATTTAATGGCTTTCGAGTTGGACACGTTTATGTAAACGACGTTGCTGTTTGGGTAACATTTAAACGGATGCGTCTCCTGGACTCCCGATGACATTGCCACGTGGTCGGCATAGATGTATCGTACTGACGGTATCATGTAGAACGCATCCTCGTGTTGCGTTAACGTTGCATTGATTTTCTGTTTGGTTGTTGTTCTGTTGTTAAACATTAATGATAGAGGTCGACGAAATTCGCCGTCCAGTGGGAGGTTATCAACTGTGCAATATTCTTTTCTAAATACGTCCGGTAAACTGAAGTAGTTTGATATATCGATAACCAGCAGCTCGGGCGGAAATGTTCTGAGCACTTCTGTTTTTTTGAGCCCGTGTCTTTTAAAAAATAAAATGTTATTGAAGCCAAGATTCAGCCAGTGAACATGTGGCAGGCACTTTCCAAAATACTTGGTATCAACTGCTATTATATTATTCTGACGAATCGACAATCGCCTAAGCGTCTTTGCAAATGGCGTATCGCAAACGTCGCTAAAATTCAAAACATTCGCTTCGCCACCAGTTTCAACTTTATCCATGATTAACGAATCGATTCCCGAATTCTGCGTCGCCCACACTGCGCTAACCAATGTCTTGTAACCAATGAGCTTGTTACACGCAATATTTAGATTTCTTAGATTCGGTAAGTTCGAAAACGACCCAAGCTCGACCTGCGTGATTTCCGTATTTCGCAAAGATAACGTAGTGATGTTAGTATCACACAATGCACGGAAAGTGGCAGCACTGATATTTGGCATTGTTCCATCGTAAAGATCTAGGACCTGCAGGTTCTTGAAGAGCGCTATGTCTGTCGGGATATCAACGTAAGGAATACCGGAAACATGCAGCTCTGTCAACGCCTGCAGCACGGACAGTGATCGGAATGGATACTCGGCAACGCCTGTTTTGTCTGAAGCCATATTTCCCGCAACCCTGAACACTTTGAGCGAGCGCAGTGGACGATACAGACGCTGTGGGAAACATTTGTTACTCATGCACAGGGGATTGTAGCTGAGGTCAAGATATTGCAGAGATCTCTGGGCACTGAACGTGTCAGGTGCGATTTGGTTCGACTGTATCTTGTTTTTAGACAAGTCTAAATGTCTCAGTTCTGTCAGATTGCTGAAAGCCTTCTGATCCAGTTTGCTGATATCGTTATTGTTCAGTAGAAGTGTCGTCGTGTGAACAGGGAGGTCAACCGGCACCCTCGTCAGATGTCTGTAAGGGCAGTTCACGTGGTGACCTTGGATCCAAGATGTGTCCTTGGTGACGTGGCACGGAAATGTCATGGTCGCAGTCACATAGGCGAGAAAGTACAAACACACGAGGCCGGTGGTTACCTTCATAGCTGCTTCTTACGTCCGCTGAAAATAAAATTTCGTAAGTCGTGTTATAATACAAAATAAATACGAATAGTGCTGTATATCGTACACGTGTCCGGGTTGCTCTATTCAACATAACTTTCTATTGTTAAATTCAGTACACATCTATATCAAGTCTCCCCTGTTCGCGGTTGAATACCAGCAAAGTGGCATCAGCGAAGGGAGTATAACTGATTTCAAGAAGTATACTGTCGAATCTTGCTTTATTTAATATAGACTGGGATTAGACAGATGGGTCTAACCTGGTCACGTATAGTCTGTCAATTTGGTTATTCCAGAATTACAACGAATGCAAATGCATTAATGCAATTTTCCAGGATTGCATTCAAATGCAAATGCAGTATAACGCCTACATTGCACGGGACAAAACGCTTACATTGCATTGGGACAAAACGTCCGCAGTGCATGGGACATAACGCACACAGTGCATGGGACATAAGGCCCACAGTGCATGGGACATAAGGCCCACAGTGCATGGGACATAACGCTCACAGTGCATGGGACATAAGGCCCACAGTGCATGGGACATAACGCTCACAGTGCATGGGACATAACGCTCACAGTGCATGGGACATAAGGCCCACAGTGCACGGGACATAACGCCCACAGTGCATGGGACATAACGCTCACAGTACATGGGACGTAATGCCCACAGTGCGTGAGACATAACGCCCACAGTGCATGGGACATAACGCCCACAGTGCATGGGACATAAGGCCCACAGTGCATGGGACATAACGCTCACAGTGCATGGGACATAAGGCCCACAGTGCATGGGACATAAGGCCCACAGTGCATGGGACATGACGCCCCCGTATCATATAGGTATCATATAGGTACCATATAGGTATACTACTACTACAGTCGATAACGGCTGATACCTGCAAGCGACATTATTGAAACGTAGTTTGTGTATATTATTCTTTGCTTCTTTTATAGATGGTGAGAATCCCTGCAATAAAAACAACCAGTACGATGCCAAACACCAGTCGCGGTGATTAATCAAACCCTCCTCTCTGTTGTTAGCTCACAAGCACCTTTTCAATATGTACATAGGTAGAGTATCGCGGAGTAGTTTTACGCATACCACTGTTGGCTTAAGAGGTATTAATCATAGTACGTGTTTTCTTGCATCGATAGGCATGGTAACGTGACGTCTGACTACAGAAAGCCACTGGACCATCAACATATGAAAGCCACTGCCATCTTCTTATTGACATACGAAACAAGTTTGTTCATAATCACATACCTCCAGCGCTACGTTTTCATGTGCGATTGCCGTCAATATGTTGACCAGTATTATATTCATGTATTACTACACCCATGCGTCAAGTGGCAGAACGTATAGACAATGATTAGGCATGCTACTGCCAAATTAACATCCCTCCGGGTAAATGCACAATTTCACTGCCCATAATAGTTTCTACCGCCAAATCCACGTATGTGCCTAGCAGCACGACTACACTTACGTCATGTCAAACAGATGTTTCAAATGTCACATTATTACCATTAACTATTAACCTACATTCGATGCTCGCATTGCACGGTATGATTGCAAGTATGATCTGCACCTCTTCATGAGTACTCAAGTGCACGTCACTACAATTAAATCCGATCTTCTTAATGTTCCATTTCACCGCCCTGTGCAGTTGAAATTAAATGCAATTAAACGCGAAAAGTACCTACCGGGTATTACACGTTACTGTGTAAAAATGTTGTTGGTTACAGCTTGTCGCCTCGATCAGTGACGTCGCGTAGATAGTCGGCGGCCAATGCTAAATGTGACACACATACATTTGTTGCGCAATATTATTTACACAAGTTCGATCAAAGTCCACGCCGATGCTAGATGTTAGGGACTCAGTCAGGTCGCATTTCGTACGCCTCAATTTACAACTACCAGTCAACGACACTGTTTAATCGACCAGTTATTTTTTTTTATAATTCAAACTTTCGAGATACCTACCATTGTCCGAACTGCACTGATAAGGAACCATCCGTCGTTTGAGTGGACACACACACACATGTACACGCAATAAGCAATCTCTACGTCCCCGCTGCACTTTACCAGGAGATGGAGATTAGCCTACAAGACACTGTATGGGCTGTAGGCTTACATCCTGGTCCACAGGCATTGTGTCTATGGAAGGCCGTTGGTTGAATACGCTACGTGAAACGTTATGTGCGTGGTAGATCAACGCCAAATGGTGCCATTTACAATATTAATCTAATCTTTATAATAGGGCCTATATATTCGAAGCGAAGCTGCAACAACTGGTGGAAGGTCGATGAAGACCAGTTTCTAGATCATTACAAGGTTAGGGATGAAGAAGATTTTATGAAGATATCAGCTCGACCCTTACAATACATATGTGCAGCATTTCATCTGACACCAGATAATATGAACATAGTGTCTACTCGCATAAACACATAAACATAGTGTCTACTCGCATAAACACATAAACATAGTGTCTACTCGCATAAACACATAAACATACTGTCTACTCGCATAAACACTTGTGAAAATATTTACAGCACACACATTTTTTTATAATGAAACGGCCTTCCATAGAAATCTCCCGTCTGGAAGCCGGAAACTAATGTGCATTGGCTAGGCTGACTCAAGGCACGTTGTGACGGTCACGATATTACGTGTTACTTGATATGCTACTTATGGCAGGCCGTTAGGGCCATAAACGTATGGCAGGCCGATAGGGCCATAAACGCGAAGATAGTTACGCGTTGAATTAAATACTAACGCGTTGATATATCAACCAATGCCAACGCGAAGATAGTTACGCGTTGATATATCAACCAGTGAAAACGCGAAGATAGTTACGCGTTGAATTAAATACTAACGCGTTGATATATCAACCAATGACAACGCGAAGATAGTTACGCGTTGATATGTCAACCAATGAAACTGCGAATATAGTTACGCGTTGAATTAAATAGTAACGCGTTGATATATCAACCAATGACAACGCGAAGATAGTTACGCGTTGAATTA
The DNA here is from genome assembly GCA_009193005.1 of Lamellibrachia luymesi. Classification (NCBI taxonomy): domain Eukaryota; kingdom Metazoa; phylum Annelida; class Polychaeta; order Sabellida; family Siboglinidae; genus Lamellibrachia; species Lamellibrachia luymesi. The sequence goes on along the minus strand of SDWI01000791.1, from coordinate 135,828 downwards.
TATAGTAACGCGTTGATATATCAACCAATGACAACTCGTTTAGCTACGCATCAGATGGTGAACCAATGCAAGTTAATTAGTCTTAGTTACGCATCATGAACAACAAACGGCGATAATTTACAGTAATACGTACGAAAATAACTGGCAACATACTGCCCAATTTAAGCATACAACGTTGGAAAACATACACAAATGGCTGTCGTTTGTTGCTATCTTTATTCAATGTAACATATGGGTGTTAATTAAATTGTACGTTTTATGTTAATAATCGTTATCTTAAAAAAACATTAGACCCGACAATTCAAGTTACTATGTTTCATATTAAAGTTATTATGTTTCATATTCGTATTCTCTGTTTGTTTTATATGGTTTCAAGTAATTCAAACAATGGAATGCATTGAAGTGGATATTACTTTACTTGAAACTGATATCCTGTGCTCAGACCGGGCACGCTTTGACAGTTTGGTATGCAAGAAATGAAAAATTGTTCGCTGGTCAGTAAGGGTCTACCAGCCTCCAACGGAAATTCTGAATTGGTGAAAAGTTAATAACTCAGCGATGGATATTGGGCGATTGCAGACTTTAGTCAACCGAGCGCGTACCATCGTTCGAAACCTCCAAAGTGAGAATGAAAACACGCCTGCCGGAGCTACCGTCCGTAATGGGAATGTTGTAGAAGCGTAAGTAGGCCTAGCTAGGCTTGTTATAGTAGACCCGTCTATATTCTTTATTGACGACGATCACAATGTTACAGTTACCAGTTTCTATTCTAGACTTGTATTGACCTATGCTCCACAACCAAGCATTCGAACGCCAATTATTTCAACATTAGTTCATGGAAACCACGTATGGGTGTACAACACACTCATACACATGTGTACGTGCATGTGTGCGTGCGTGCGTGCGTGTGCGTCATTGCCATATAACGGAATATTGCCATTTGTGCCTTGTGGAGCTAAAATATCGTGTCGCTACCCGAGTGTGGCAACGGCCCGTATGGTTTACCGGCATAAATACTGGTTCATAGTATCATATAGTGTAATTATTGTACTGCCGCACTGCTTTGGTTGTCTTTTTC
>SDWI01000791.1:100007-128801 GCA_009193005.1 Lamellibrachia luymesi | reverse complement strand
TGGCAGGTCAAGGCCACACTGACCAAGGCAACTGACCAGAAGGGAATGTTGCTGGGCAGCGTCACTGTGGATGTTGTCAAGGGCATTGCAACCTTTGACACTCTCGCCATCTCACATATCGGCACCTATGACATTGTGTTCCAAGTTGTCCGACCTGACAGGTTCAACATCACTGTCACCTTGACACAGATTGAGGTGGTGAAGAGAGAGATGACAGTAGAGATGACACCACTGACAGCAACTGTTGACATTCCATTCAGTCTCAGTGTCACTGTGAAGGACTTCATTGGTGGGAAGACTGTCAGAAACCTTGACTGGCAGGTGAGTTGATAAACACACTGGGAACTGTCCAACCATGTTGTCCATTGCTTAAAGCTTTATTACTTTGAAACATGTCTCCCATTCCTACACATTCTAGTGGGATTAACAGTCGATTGTCAGTCAATATGTGCCACTGAAATGATGAAAGTTGGAACAATCCCATGCCTGCTTTTAGCCAGTTACTCTGGAACAAACATACAATGATTCAGTTGTTGTAACGGCTGAATTAGTTCATCAACATGAATTGAAACGTTCATTTTAATTGTTTGGAATATGTGGAAAAAAAACATAACGGCACAATTGATGTTCTTTATCTGACTTCTGAAAGACTTTTTCTTGGAATAAGAAACATTTCCTCATTTTAATATTTTTCTTATAAAAAGAAAAACAACTGATTACTGCATGTCAGCAATCATTTCTGAAAATATGACAATTTTCTTACCGCAAAATGCGATGCAAAAATGCGATCAATTATCAAGGAACATACTACCATGAAATGACAAAAGGGAGCATGTGATATTTCTGCCATCACAATGTTGGAACTATCACAATGATGGGACCANGTCTGCTGTATGTGATCAGGTCACTCAGGTCGTTAGGGTGTTTTTGTGTGTACACCGCAAGGAATTGTAGTAATTTTGGATGTTTCAAGTTAGTAAGAATATCTTTTTGAAAATAAGAAAAACCTTTTGAAAGACTTTTTCTTGGAATAAGAAACATTTCCTCATTTAAATATTTTTCTTATAAAATGAAAAACTACTGATCACTGCATGTCAGCAATAATTTCTGAAAATAAGATAATTTTCTTACCGCAAAATGCAATGCAAAAATGTGATCAATTATCAAGGAACATACTACCATGAAATGACAAAAGGGAGCAAGTGATATTTTTGCCATCACAATGTTGGAACTATCACAATGATGGGACCAAAAGCCATATTTGAACATAATAAACCTTTTAGATGGCAGATTTTCTACAGATGACACGGCATAAAGGAGCAAGTGACAGTGGAATAGTGTTTTATTATGAGAAAAGGGAGTCAGTGTGTGTCTGTGAGATCAATAGTATCACGTGTTATTGTGACAGCCATGCAATCAGTCTGCAGCTCTCATACCCAGTAAGGTCATTCCTTGTTAAATCTACCAATTTTCAGGAAATTAAAAAAGGTGATGTCTCAGAATGTCCTAACATTTTAACCAATTAGCAAATGGTTATATCTGAGCAACTTTGCAGAAAAACTAAGCTAAGGGGTAAACGCACTTGTTATACTTTCAGGTGCCTCTAACTACAGAGCTTAAATTTGATGAATGTCTAGATATATTTGTACAGATGTGCATCACAAAATTAAAGAAGGTTAATGTATGTACAGAGTGTGCAAACATTAATTTTGTTACTTTATTTTTATTTCTGAGAGTGATTTTAGCAGTCTGTATTTCAAATTGTTATTTTATAGGACAAGCTCCAAAGTGCTACTGTATACTGTCAGGGATACTTGTAATGACTTCTTAGTTGAATAGGAATGTAGTTACTATATCTTCAAAAAAATTCAGCCTTAAACTCAATATTTTACGAATTTCAACTTTCAGAATGACAATGTTGGACAAGTCTTATGATCACCGTATTTGCACTGTACACAATCCTTTACATACTGCAGCTGAAATATCACTGTTCTGTCTAATTATCTTTTCTCCCAAATTAGTGAGTGACAAATTTATGAAACTATTACAAATCACTGCACAACAAATAGCAGTGGCTATACCGTATTGACACAAAAACTGGAAAAGGTCACATGCTCGAACTTTGAGCATGGACAAATAAAAAAATCAAAGCATTACTTAATTCTTAAAATGTCATGATTATGACAACTAGTCACATAATTCTGTCATAAGACCTGCCTCATTGTTTCTTAAGGGGAGTTATTCAAGGGTGATTTGATTGCACTTGCTGCTCTACGTCACAACATTTTTCTGTGTCAATAACTTAATTTATAAAATGACAAAATGGAGCAAGTGACACAAAGTCAACAAATAACCATGTCACAAAAAAGTACTAATAATTTTTATAAATACACTTAGTCAAATAGTCCAAAGAATGGTGTACAATGACTGTGCTGTAATATGCACAAGAGAGCAAACCAAAATATGTTTTGTCCAGTATTAAAAAAACCATCGTCACTTGTTCACTTTTGTAATTTCACGACAATATATTGTAAAATGCAAGGTCACAGATTTAAACACCAAACGCACACAAACACACACACATTTCAGCCCTTGTACCTCTACAGAACGGATGACCTTATAAGAGGGGACTACTGGCACAGTAAAGTACAAACAAATGCAAAACTTAATTGCCGTAGTAACAATTAGTTGAAATTTGAAAAGCATTTGAATTGTGTACAATTTCAAAGACATAGTAGCAATGACACGATTTAGATGTCCATGTCATTCTGCACACATCAAAGAAGGAACAATACATTGCCAGAAGATGCAATTAGTGAACTTCCTAGTATGTGAAAGCCAAGGATTTCATCCATAGATTTATTTTATTACAAATTAGCTTTCATGAAAGTTAAAACAGTCAGAATGATGACATGTTAATGGGTATTATCATTTCTATTCATGATCAAGTTGACAAGTTGAAAGTACTGAATATAATAACAAATGCAAACTGCCATTTTTCAAACAGCCCAGCTGCTGCACACAAAATGTACTTACTGTGTTTATTGTATGGCTGTGCCACATGTCAAATTGCTATAAAAGAATATGCCTGGACAACATTCTTACCTTTTGTGTCATGGAATGAAAAGGATTCAAATCAGATCATCCAGAAGTCTTCTTTATCATGTATTTCCTACTAGTTGTATAAGCAGCACAGCTTCTACTACCACCCTGGTACTAGATTATCCAGATGTGGAAACTAACTGGTGACCCTCACATAACCCTCATTAGCAGACCCTTAATGATACCACTGGGGCACTGAGAGTGTGGTCTCACTGCATGTGTGTCACAAGTGTTATGTCATAGGAGACTGGCCTAAATCTCATGTCAGGCATACATTCATAGAGTACACCCACTGACAGTACTTTTAAAATCAAAGTGTGCTGAACAAAGATTATGCTGAATACCCGATTAATAAATTTTTATTTCATGTGTTCTTGATTACTGTAAATTATGCTTGGATCAGATATTTTACATCGTATCCTAGCTCTAGTAGTTTATAAGCACCTGTCCATCAGAAATAATTAATGCAATAGAACCAACATATTTTTTACTCCAAGAGTCGATAGCGAAAACTTATGTTGGAAATTTCACTCATATCGCACGTGATCTGATAATATAATTCAAAAATATTTGAGTGAAATGATAATCAGTAATATTACATTTAAATATTATTTGGTAGCGGACTTGTTAGCAAATGCAAATGCATTTGAATGCACATTTTGGATGGCATGCAGTAGCCATGCACATTCATATGTAGTCGTTACATTTTCAGTGCATTTGATTGCATACCACAAACTTTTACATTAAAATTGTTCTATTCGTGCAATAGCTAAACAAATTTAATCCAGACTCAACAGAGGGCATGTATTTGAATGCAACCCCCAAACATTTTATATTTCAAATGCCCATAAATTCATTAATAAATTCATCATTAATAAAATCAACATTCACATTGTATGAATTGTAAATACAGTTGCAAAACATGCTCTTTGTCAGACTTTGAAAAAGTGCCCTGTAGTTAGCAGAATCCTCAGCACATTTTAGAATCATTGTCTGACCTATAAATCCACTTTCTAAGTAAGACCATGGTGTATATAGTTGTATTACATTGAATGATGCTTATATTAGAACATGTAGCTTTGTTAATATAATTATGATGCTTATATAATGCATAAACATTTGTATTTAAATGTGAATGTGATCCTGGAAAATGGCCTTTGCATTGACATGCATTTGATAACAAGCCCGTTTTATGTTGAATTATATTCACTGGCAGTTTTAACGCTGTATAGGGCCTTCTTGTCACACAGTGGACAAGTCAGACATTATTCATCAGTAAATCAAAATTAATGAAGTTCGAGTCAACAAATTAACACAGAACAACATGCTAGCAATAGTGCAGCCCCTCTATGGTGAATTACTTTCACCCAATCTGTACACGTCAAAATAATACACCTCTGCTGTTGACATAGCATTATGTGCCACATTTCATCTTATTACTTTGCCAAGATTGTTTCCTTTACCAATATGCATAAAATTACAAATTTGTGGGTGGAAAGAAAATATTGATGTGCACAAATTGCCAAAAAAAATGTTTCAAGAATATTTATTTAACATTTATTTCTTCAGTAAGAATTGTTTTCTTAAAGGTGCTTAATCAATTAGATTTTTGCTAGTCTCATTTCAAATAAATTTTTTTTTAAAACCAAACCTACCTAGTATCCACTGCAACATTCTAGCTCATTTGTGCAACTTTTATATGTAGTTTTTGTGAAATCATCAGACAAACTATTAAATTACTTGTTTGATTGTTGAAACATTAAGTGAAAGTGAATATCGAAATGCTGAAAAATCATGATTTTCACCCTTGGTGAAACTTTGTTGTGTGATCGACGAGAGGATTGAAGTCACGCCCATGATAGGCACTTACTCGCACATCGTTTACAATTTTGGATATCCACTGTTTTGATCCTTACCAGATCTAATGACTGAAGTCAATTCTTTCGATGATTTAAAAAAAATTAGCATTTTTTATTAAACTGCTCACGTTACTTAAACTAGTCACACACTACACATCTGGACATAAATGAACTGGATTCACGATGGGTTGAACCATTTGAGGAAGCAGCTTTAACTCAAGAAAAACTTCTTCATCTAGAATATTTCAAATGTTTTTCTTGAATAAGAAAATGTTTTCTTAATTCAAGAAAAAAATTATAGCATATACAGAAAATATTGCTATGTTCACTGTCATTAGAAAATCAATATTATGTCATAAATACTTGGAGTAAAATGAGGGACAAACACAGTGCACTATTTGTTTTCTGTGATTTTCTAGTTTGTATGGTGTCAGTATTAAAGATAAACTTTTAGCAGGTTTTCCACTCAATTCCCAGGGGAAAATAAACACTCCCTAAATGGGATGGTGTATTTCAGGATGCCACTTCATATGAACCCCTAAGTGGATTCCAACGAATGGCAAGATCACCATCTCCATCCGCACAAGTAAATTCTCCACTAGTGTAGGAATACAAATCACCACTTTTTCAAGGCTCTTCACCCTATGCAATGCTGTCATTTGTAGGTGTAACGTCTTTCCCGAATATAATGCTAGTTATTGTATGCAAAGTCCCAGTAAGTATTTAAATGATAAGAACACTGCAATGATTAAGTTAACTGATTTACATAATTATATATGCAATGATAGTACATCAGCACATTTGCATCATATGCATTTAGTTCTGTGCAAATCCTTCAATGGTGCCACTTATACTGTTTCAGAGTTACACTCCATCTCAAAGCCCAACTGGATTCCATCGGATGGAAAGCTTCCGATGTCTACCCCCAACAGTAAGTGTAGAGATAGAAGTGATCACCTATTTCAAGGCTCCTGCTGCGACACCATGCCATCATTTATATGTGCAGCTGGCAGTATCGCCCGAATGGCTAACTTATGATAAAATGTTTGGATTTTTGTTTTGGTTACAAGTAACTATCCTTGTCCTATTTACAACTGAAAGGTAAATGTTATTGATTTTGTTTCACAGGTTCTATATCCTGTTGGCAGTGATCCAGTGGCACATGTTTGTAATCCAGTAAGTTCTATCAAAAGTACTGCAATATAGAGTATCAGAATGCTGGGTATTTGTAAAGTTCTGCCACATCATTTATTAAACATGGAATCAAGTATATGTGTATACGTGATGTAGAGGAAGGTGGGACATGTCTGCACCCCTAAGGTATTATGCGCCCTAGATAGTTATACTGAGAGGGTATAATTGGGCCTTGATAACTACTGTATTGGCCATATGTATTTGGACACCCTAAGAATCTAAACATTTTTTGAAAGGTGGAGAAAGGGGGGCTGGTTGGTGGGTGACATGTTTCTTTGTTCGTGCTACGAGACAAAGACTGACCAACGAAGGGATGTTGCCAGATTCCACTGCTGGGATAATGCTTCTAATTGGTCAGATGCCCCCTGCAGTGAGGGAATATAAGGGGTGCTGCCAGCTCCCATAGCAGGGTTAATGCTTGTAATTGGTCAGATGCCCCATGCAGTGAGAGGATGAACCTTTTAATTGGTCAGCTTTCATTCACCCAGGCCCCTAGTAGGGATTGTCCCTGGCCTCCAGTAGGCTCCCATGATGCATCAGTCAGTTGTTCTGTCATAAACCATGCACAATGATAACACTATGCTTCAATTTTTGTGTACCATAAGTTTTTGCTAATGAGAGTAGTTTTAGCGAGTTTAGTCTTTCTGTATAAGTTAGGTTACTCATACCTGGTAATTCTTTAGTTGCTCTTCTTTGTTTGCTCTTCTTTGGACAGTTCCTATTGTAATAATGTGTTTTTTGTAAGGGTACCATACTGCTATGGCGTAGTCAAGATGCATTCTAACCATTGTTTTATATGATGGCAAGAATGTATCTCTGTCTAAAAATTGGAAAGTTCTGCGAATTATTTTTGTCATCTTTGTTGCTTTGTTTACAACTTGATTAATGTAGTCATCAAAGGACAGCTTTATCTCTACAATAACCCCTAAGTCAAGGTCTGTAGTAGATAGGTCAAAACATCACATTCGTTTCAATTTTTGCTCCAAACTTAGTGTAAATTATTACTTTCTAATAGAATCTTGGTGCCATGAACAATATATTTCATAACCCCTAAGTCGTTTTGTTTTTCAGTTGTGTCGAGCGGTATCCCAGATGTTGCTTTGTGCCATTTTGATTCTTTTCCATTTAAAGCCACCTTTTGTTTTCTTCTAATGTTGAAGCTATCCATTTTACTTATTAACTTTTTATGTGGTATAGTGTGAAAAGCTTTTTGGAAGTCCAAAAAATTACATCTGTATATTTACCATTATCAAGTCCCAATTATCTAAACGTTTAATAAGTAGGAGGACTATTGAACGCCCTGAAATAAAACCATATTGTTTTGGGCTAAATAGATAATTTTCTTTCATATATTCAATAGTAATTATGGTTCCTAATGATCCTTTCCATGCATACATAGAATACTTGTAATACATACTGGGCGATAGTTGTTTGCTAATGCCTTATTTCCTTTTTTATAAATTGCTGAAATTTTCCCTTCTTTCCAAGCATTCAGAATACTAGCTGTTTTTATCGACATTGTACATAATGGGTGACAGATCGATTTCGATAGTTCCATCAATAGCCTGGCTCCTATATCATGTGGATCAGTGGATATAGTGTCTGAAATTAGCAAAAAAATGAACTGGCCCAGATTTTTTTTTCACTGGCCCAGTTCTATTTTGAACCAGCCCAGGTGAGTTTGAACTGGCCCCACAAAAATGTATTAATCATAAATATACTTAATAAAGCAAAGTGTTTGTGCTTAAAAACTAAAACAGACACTGCTTTAAATTAGATCAATAATAATTTAATAAGTATAAACCATACTAAATATTGTCATTCATTTCTTATAACTAGGAGACCAATAAAATAAAGTAGTTAATTTAATAAACATTTCAATGTGAATTTTATTTGCAAAATAGCTACAATTCTTGAAAGTAACATTATGTTTGATGCCAACGTCTCGCACACACTGGCCACTGCCCTGGGCTTGGCATGGTATGCCGTTCTCAATTCGCTGCAAATCAAAGCCTCCAGATTCACAGCCATATATCACATTAATAAGAATGTTTTGGCACATTATATTGTCAGTCGGATTGTCTGCCTCCTTAATATCACCTGTATGAAGTAAATTGGCGTAATATCCTTCAGGGTTCAGCCTACAGTTGCATTTCCCATTCGTGGCCATGTTAACATTTTGTATAATTGTAGGAAAATGTGACCATCAAAATTTCTAAAAATTTTCATAGCCACTATCACCTTCCCACTGACATGCTGGTCGAATTTTCTAAAAATTAGACCTTTCTAACTCTTTTAATATGCCTGTATGTGTGATACCCTCAATGTTTACCAATGTTGGCATGAATTATGGGGCACACATGTCTAGTGGCCAACAAATCACAGATATCCTTCCTCCTATTAAAATCATCTAAAAACCCACCATTTCACTCTCAACAGCTTCCACCAGCAAACCTGGCGATGTCCCGCTCACATGCACTTATGTCAGATCGTATGAATTTTTTTAAACTTCCTATATCCACAAACTTACTATGCCCTACATTCGTGTAACACACCAGGAAGTCTAACTGAGGCATGACCCCAAATAAACATTGTCGGACTCTACGATTCTCGCAACTGCGTCTGCCATTTTTGCTTTGGTGTATCATTGGTATTCCCGAAGATACTGACATCATTAAATGTGAATCATCCAACAGGCATCCATGTTACAAATGCAAGGTCTCCCGTGCATGTGCGGACTTCACCTTTGCCTTGACATCGATTTGCCGCTGGCAAGGAAGAAGTAGTTTCTCACAATTGTATTTTTTATCAATTTAGTTACTTTCATTATTTTTTAATCTGAACACGTCAGACTCTTAAGTCTTCGCTCTCATCGTCTGTTTTTGCCTTGCTTCCTTTTTGTTTTTCTGGTACACTAAACCACTCATTGTCATTTTTTTAATATATTTTTTTACGCCCTGCCATATGCCCTACCTACCTTTAATAATTTGTTTTTGGTTTTTTACGCCCTGCTATATGCCCTTCCTACCTTTAATAATTTGTTTTTTATTTTTTATGCCCTGCTATATGCCCTACCTACCTTTATTAATTTGTTTTTTATTTTTACGCCCTGCCATATGCCCTATCTACCTTTAATGATTTTAAATTTACTTGATTTAAATCACCTACCGTGCTGTGCAGGGAGTCAAGCTAGTGCCATGAAAAGTAAATAGAGACAGTTGTAATGGGTTAGCCAGGGCGACTCTGGGTTTCGATGGGGCCTTGACTGAAAAGCCAGGTTAGTAAACAGTATTTTATATGGAATGCTGGTCTGATTAATTGTCTGAGGTTAAATAATTTATTGAATCTAATTTATTTACCGAATCTACTTTATTTATTGATCTAATTTATTTACTGAATCTACATAGTTTAATTTAATGGTCTAATAAAGTTCCTGAATCTAATTTCTTTGTTGAATCAGATGTTTTACTGACCTGAATGATAATACTGAATCTAAGTGATAGGCTGAGCCTGAATGGCTGAATAGCTTCCTTTGTTTACATTAAGAAAAGGCGGGAGATTGAATTTAAACTTGAAGATAGATAATCTGTCATATTTACATTATTTTAGTAGTGAGAACTATAATGCTTGAAAAATGTTAAATTTGGTCTTAGATTCTTAATATTGTAGAGGGTTGCTACATGCATGTATATGCGTTCAAGCGTATCTATATCCTTCTTAAGGTATGGTTTCCATGCTTGTATACAGTATTCTAAATGAGGTGTAAGTATTGCTTTATACAGAGGTATAATTATCTTTTTTCCTTGTATGTTATGTTTCTCCTAATCAACCCAAGAATTTGATTACCCTTTGAAGCTGCAATACCACACTGCTCTGAAACTTTCATATCAGCGCTTATCGTAACTCCTAAGTCCTTTTCTTTTACAGTAGTACCCAGAACAGTATCTCCCATATTATAGTTTACATCCAAGTTCCCATGTCCTGTATATAGGCATTTACATTTCCCAAAATTGAACATCTGCCATTCTCAGACCATTTCACTAATCTGTCTAGATCGTTTTGTAAATGTTGTTTATCACCATCAGTATTAACCTTTCTAAACACTTTTGTGTCGTCCACAAATTTCGGTACGTTACTTGTTATATTATCGTCCAAGTCATCGATATATATATATTAAGAATAATAAAGGTCCTAATACTGATTCTTGTGGTACCCCACTCAAAACTGATTTCTAGTTTGAAACTTTTCCATTTACTACAACACGCTGTCTTCTGTCAGTCAGCCATTGTTCTATCCAGTCAATTATGCCATTCCTGATACCATGGGCTTTTAGTTTAAGTAGTAGGTAATCTTTGATATGGCACTTTGTCAAAAGCTTTCTGAAAATCTAAGTAGATAATATCTACTGGCGATCCCTTGTCTATTCACTTAGTGATTTCTTCCAAAAACATATCATATTTGTTAAGCATGACCTTGTTTTTAGGAATCCACGTTGACATGAATTTAATAATTTATGCCTAATCACCTTATGTCCGACATTGTCTTGTACGTTTTGTTTACTCCTGACATATGCATAAAAACTCTTGCTGTCATTTTTTATGTTACATGCTAGTTTTTGCTCGTAGCTTTTTTAGATTGTCTAATTTCAGTTGTAGCTGCATTAAGTGCCTCTTTGTAATTTGTATAGTCTTCATCCTTTCTGGTATGCCTATAAACCCTCCACATAGTTTGCTTAAACACTATTTTTCTAATAGCTTCTTTTGACAAGTGTTTCTTTCTAGACCGTTTTTCCTTGGTTTTCAAGGGAACAAATTTATCGATGATCAATTTCTTATTTTAGAATGATCCAATATTCATTTGCGGTCTTATTCATCAGCATTTTATTCCAATCTAGCTTTGCTAAGTATTTTCTCATATCTTTATAGTTACCTTTGTGGAAGTTTCTCTTGTACGTTTTTTTATTTTTACTTCTGATTTTACATTGATGTCAAAATGTATTTGATTGTGGTCACTGTTACCCAATGGATCATGTATTTTTACAATGTCCACTATTTCTTTTTGTTATAACAAAACTATATCTAATACATTATCTCCCCTGGTTGGTTCTAGCACATGCTGAGTAAGGAAGCTATCCTGAATTAAGATTGTTGGTCCTCACCCCCTGTACTCTCTAGAGATTTCCATTGTATGTGTCCATGGTTAAAATCTCCAATTATGACACATTCCCCTTTACTAACTTCCTTTATAGCATTTTGTATTTTTGTGTTATCCTCTTTGTTTATGTTTAGACTTTGGTAAACTAATCCAATAGTTAATTTTGAATTTCCTGAAACTATTTTGCGTCAAACAGTTTCATCGCAATCTGCTTCCCTTTCTAATTTTATTTCATAAGCATGAATGGATTCTTTAATATATAAAATAACTCCCCCTCCCCTTCTTCCTATTCAATCTCTCCTAAACATTATGTATCCTGTCAGTCCTAATTCAATATCTGGTATGTCTATGTTGGCCCATGATTCGGTTATACCAATTATGAGGGTCAGTGTCTTCTACCGTCATGTTTAATTCATTTTTCTTATTTACTATACTCCTAGCATTTAAACACACGCATTTATAACATGTTTCAGAGATATTTTCTGGACATTTTGTTATTGGTTTATCTGTACTAGTGGCCTGTTGTCCTGCTTGAGGCACCTCTAAGTAACCCCCCTGCGCTTCTAGTTTAGGAACATAGGAAATAACTGGTCTTAAACATCGCCTCATGGTAGAACAAAACACTACCAACTACCAGTGATATAAGAATTCTAATTGGGTGGTTGTAGTGTCTGGAATTTGTGGCACTTTTGTCTTTGAAAAATGTTTCCGTGACAGTCCTGTACAATATGGAATAGAACAGTATTGATATTATAAACATACCATTGTTGGTATCCTTAATGTTGAAACCTATTTAGTAATTCACACACCGTATTATCTAAATGGGTTAATTTGTATATTAATAAAATAATGTTAATTATTTTTATTCCTATGTTACAAATAAATGCATACATTAAATATTGCAAACTTATGACGTGACAGTAAGTGGCAAATGACATTGTACACTATTACCATACTAAACAGTTTTGTGAATGTTAAAATGCTTAATTACAGGAGACAGTTGAAGATGTTGCTGCAGAAGAGCAGATGCCCAGGTAAATAAAGCATTAGTTTATCATAAGTTCTAATCTACTCCTACTGCTTCTTTATAGTTTCCCTGTGCATAATTGTAATGTCCTTGTGTCTGGAAAACACCATGATTTTATGACTTGGAATACCAAGACACTTTTATCTATATTAAGCTCAGTGACTCAGCGTGAGAATTAAATACATACTGCCTCTTCTCTGTGGCTGACTTCTTTCTCAAGAGACCATGTCTTCTACTGTTCCTTGTTTATGGTGCCGTTCGTTTCGTAGTCTTGTTTATTTAGATGCTTGTCGGTGTCAACGTCATGGCCATATTGTCTTTATAGAGGATTAGTGTTTGTGTGTTATACTTAACTAATCTAATGTGTGTATTGGTGTATTTATTATTTACTGGGTTTAATCTAATGTGTGAGATATTTATTTGCCAAGTGAAATGACAGCTTTCCTTTCCTATTACAGTGATACACGGAATCAAAATAGGATGCATCTGCCAAAGCCGAAAGGTAAAAAACCTTCTCCTTTGTGTTTTTAGGTTTGTCGTTTAACACAGAAAATGGTCCCATCTTGAGTTGTAATAATTAGTGACAGCTAAATTTTGGGTTATGTTATTCATTACGGGGTTAAGTATTCGATGTACCAAATTCTGCCGCACACTATGCGATGTGACGATGACAAAACTACAGACATCATGGAAGAATCTTAAATAAAATTTGTTGTGGACCCGTCGTTGATCTAACACGACCCTACCGGTTTTCCATCAAACATAAACAAGATGCTGAGCAAAAACTTAAAGATGTTGAGGCTTGTAGCAGTTTAGTCAGTGGCCTTGACCTGTTACGATGATCGCACCCTGACGGAGTTATGTGAACTAGAGTGATTGACTAACACGTGTTGTGCTCTGACGGAATAAAAGTTGTATTCTTGTCAGCGTGTGTTCACTACATTGGTGACCCTGACGATACCAAGACAGTATCTTGGTATGCAACATGCGTACACACATGAACTAAACTGTAAGTTCAACAAACGTAGCATTACACGCGTATTGTGTATGAGCTGTGCGACCTGTGACTATTCAACCATTACGCACTCGGCACTCGCACGTACAACGTAAACAATCAACATGGCCGATACACACGCTGTCGGCCTCAAACTGCCGGTCTTCTGGGCCGATCACTCGCGGGTCTGGTTGCAGCAGGCAGAGGCGCAGTTCGCCTTACGGAATATCATGGCCGACGACATGAAATACCATTATCTTGTTGCGGCCTTAGATCAGACGACAGCTCTGCGCGTGATAGACATTTTGGAGGATCCGCCACAACATGATAAGTACGGAAATCTGAAGAGAAGGCTTACCGACATATTTGGACTATCAAGGCGACAGCATGCAGATAGACTACTAGATATAGGCCTACAAAGTCTGGGTGACAGGTGACCTTCACAACTCATGGACGAGATGCTCGCCTTGCTTGGTTCACACAAGCCATGCATGTTATTCGAGAGCATTTTTCTAAAGTGCATGCCAGAGGACATCCTCTGGCAAGTTAGGGAACAACCGGTTGTTGTTTTCTCCTCAGACACCCGTCGACCGAGAAATACGAGAACAACACCCGTCGCGACACCGAGAGCAAACAAACCCGTGACGCATGATGAAGATGTGTGCTACTACCATCGGCGATACAGCAACATGGCCAGAAAGTGCAATACCCCGTGTGCATTTGCGGGAAACGACCGAGCCAGTCATCATTAGTCGCTTCTACGGCCGGCCAACTTAACAGCCTACTGTTCCTCGTGGACGGTTACTCTGCAAAACGATTCTTGGTTGACATGGGAGCAGCAGTCAGTGTTTTCCCCGCCTCCCATCAAGACATCGACAGTGGCTCACACACACTCTCTCTGGTCGCCGCTAACGGGTCAAAAATTGCAACTTACGGGACACGAAAGATGAAACTACGTCTGGAGAACCAGGACTACACATGGCCCTTCATTCTTGCTGAGGTAAAACACCGCTTCTCGGAGCTGATTTCCTGCAGACGCATGGATTGTTAGTTGATCTCCAAAGCCAACGTTTATTCAACACCACTTCGTTCACAAGTTCTACTCTCAAGCAATCCAACCAGCCGGCACTGTGTTTGCACCACGTCGCATCGGACGACCCATACAAGCGGATACTAGATGAGTTCCCTGCTATCACTCGTCCAGAATTTTCCAGTCCTTATGTTTGTCATGGTGTTGAACATTTCATCCCCACAACCGGCCCGCCTGTACACGATAGAGCTCGCAGGCTACCACCAGATAAACTTGCTGTTGCTAAGGAGGAGTTCAGGACGATGGAAGAAATGGGGATCATACGACGATCAGATAGCCCGTGGGAATCTCCCTTACACATGGTGCCTAAAAACTCCGGTGGTTGGAGGCCGTGCGGTGATTATCGAAGACTCAACGATGTGACAATAGCCGACTAATATCTGGTGCCACACATTCAGGACTTCTCTTCACAACTTGCAGGCGCTAACATGTTCTCCAAGATCGACCTGGTACGTGGCTACCATCAGATTCCGGTAGCTACAGATGACACCAGCAAAACTGCCGTAATCATGCCTTTCGGCCTGTTTGAGTTCGTACGAACACCGTTCGGTCTCAAAAACGCAGCACAAGCATTTCAGCGCCTCATGGACACTGTCTGTAGCAGACTCGAATTCGTTTTTGTCTACCTAGATGACATTTTGGTGAGCAGTGCATCTGCAGAACAACACAAACACCACCTACGAACAGTTTTCCACCGTCTGGCCTCCCATGGTTTAGTGATCAACGTGAGCAAATGCAAATTTGGAATAACTACCATCGACTACATGGGCCACCGGATCACAAGTCAAGGAGCTGTTCCATTACCTGCAAAGGTAGAAGCCATCCGGATGTTCACACGTTCTACAACTGTCAAAGGACTCCAACAGTTTGCAGGGATGGTGAATTTCTATCATCGTTTCGTCCCTAATGCAGCTCACATAATGCGTCCCATATATGATGCAATGGCAGGCAAGCCCGTGACCTTGGAGTGGTCTAACGACCTAGAGGAAGCATTCGCGACCTCAAAGGAGGCCATCGCACAGGCCACTATGCTCGTACACCCATATGCTGACAAGCCCATCGCACTCACAGTCGATGCCTCGGGAGCAGCAATCGGCGCCGTTCTTGAGCAAAACCTTGGCTCCTGGAAACCAGTGGTGTTCTTTAGCCGCAAACTTCGCACAGCCGAACAGAAGTACAGTGCGTTCGATCGTGAACTTCTAGCCGCGTACCTGGCTATTCGACACTTTCGCTACTTCCTGGAAGGGCGCTCCTTCGTCCTTTTCACTGACCACAAACCGTTGACTTTTGCGATTTCCAAAACCAGCGATCCGTGGTCCTCGAGGCAACAGAGACACTTGACATACATCTCGGAATTCAAGACAGACGTGCGCCACATAGGGGGCAAGAACAACACTGTAGCAGACACATTATCCAGAGGTGAAATCTCTGCGATCACCTCGCCCCATCCTGGTGTAGACTACAATGCCATGGCAGCAGCCCAGTGAACAGACGAAGGTATCACTTCCGTCAGAACAGCCACCACTAGCCTTGTCATCTGTGACGTTCCACTCGGCAACAATGGCAAATTGATCTGCTGTGATATCTCCACTGGATGACCCAGACCTCTCGTCCCCGACACATGGCAACGCACAGTTTTCGATGCAGTCCACGGCCTCTCACACCCGTCAATCCGGACAACGAAAGATGGTCACGGCTAAGTTTGTGTGGCCAGGTCTTCAAAAACAAGTCGGCATCTGGGCAAGAGCATGTCTCCGTTGTCAAGCAGCTAAAGTGCATCGGCATACCACCGCCCCGTTTGACCAGTTTACGCCAACGACCCGCCGTTTTGATCACATCCACGTGGACATCGTTGGCCCTCTTCCACCGTCACAGAATTATCGCTACCTGCTCACAGTGGTAGACAGATTCACCAGATGGCCTGAAGCAATACCACTGGTGGATGCATAGACTATCACGTGCGCGAAGGCTTTTGCATTCCACTGGATCGCCCGTTTTGGTGTTCCGGTAGATCTGACGTCAGACAGAGGGTCACAGTTTACTTCAGAATTGTGGGCGATTTTGTCTCAACTACACGGCACCCGTCTGCACAGGACAACCGCGTACCATCCCCAGTCTAACGGAATTGTGGAACGTTTTCATCGTCATCTCAAGTCCGCTTTGATAGCTTGCCTCAATGGTCCCAACTGGATTGACGAACTGCCATGGGTTCTGCTTGGCATCCGCACTGCACCCAAAGAAGACCTAGATTGTTCCTCAGCTGAGATGGTATATGGAGCCCCACTAACCGTTCCGGGTGATTTCCTACCACGTGGTCAGGAAACGCAGGAGGCAGCACAATTCCTTCCTTGACTCCGCGAGACAGTTCGCGGGCTAGCACCGTGGCCTCCCGTTCCACACGGTACCAGACCGTCATCAGTGCTAGCTACACTCGCAAACAGTTCTTATGTGTTCATCCGCCGTGATAGTCACCGCCCGCCTCTCACACCACCATACGAGGGACCTTACAAGGTTTTTATGCATGGCGATAAGACGTTCTTACTCGACTACGGCAATCGACAGGACAGCGTCAGCATTGATCGCCTCAAACCTGCATTCCTTGACCCGGTGAAACCGGTTGAGGCTGCCAAACGAGCTCCTCGTGGTCGTCCAGCTACAAACGTGGAGACGAAATCCGGCCGCCTAGTCAAGCATCCTGAACGCTATACTCCCCTATAACGGGTGCTGGAAGGGGCTGTGTAGCGGTTTAGTTGTGACGCTTTGTTATTCAGTAAAACGTGCTATAAAAGATTGTAAACAAAATGTGCGACTTTATTGAAGGCAGAAACTCATTAGCATAATAACCAAACCGGAAACATCCAAACCTAAATCAACAGGGGTCAGATTACGATTAACAGCTAATCGTCACAGTGGCCTTGACCTGTTACGATGATCGCACCCTGACGGAGTTATGTGAACTAGAGTGATTGACTAACACGTGTTGTGCTCTGACGGAATAAAAGTTGTATTTTTGTCAGCGTGTGTTCACTACAGGCTTGCCAATACAACGTAGGTGACGTAAGCGAGAAGGGCTGACAAAGAGGCTGTGGGCTAAATTAGGCTAGAACAGAGAGCCTCCAAACAGTGATGCTCACTCCAGAGATCAATATATTGACTGTCATTCTCCTCCGACCATATGTCTGCCATCTTACTCTTAGTGTAAGTCACATGACTGAATGAATGCATATGATTGGCTAACAATCTACGATGGTGAGTGGTGCTCATTGCACGACATTGTAAGACAGTCGCCGACGAATCGTCGTACATATCGAGCCTGTTATTCAGGATGGTAGTGTATCAGTACAAATTGTTGTACATCATAGTTATGTTTGTAGTGCAGTGTGCAGTTTTCTTCTTTATGAAATGATCATGTGAAGCCAGTCAACAAGTAATGCTGTTCTAAATCATGCGCACTGTTCTGACTAAATATGTATATTGATGTTTCAAATCTATTTATGTAAATTCTTTCAATATTTGTGTTTTACTTTAATGACAAATCATTTACGTTCTTCACTTTCTACTTGTTTGTTTTGTCAAAACTGGATTTAAGAAAGGTGAAAACAATACTGTCAGTGGCATTTGCATTTGTAGACACTGAATTAGTTGATTTTGAGAATCAGAACTGAAATAGTTTTAGAAAAAGAAGTCACACATGAATTATAAATACGCTCATTACAATTATGTTGTCACAAAAGAGCACAACATAGTGAAAAATTGTATAATTACATTAGAAGGACTGTTAGCTGATCAAATAGGTGATCATGGTATGTTCTACATTGTTTCTGCAGTGTTGGATGACCGCTTCTACTGGAACTTCCTGGTGCGGCCAGCTGGTGACACTCTGCAGCTTGAAAATGTCTCACTGGTCATCCCAGAAGGTGCACTGGAAAGAGAACTCACCATAACATTAGCCGTCAGTTGCAACAGGTCAGACATGCCCCAGTTGACTGATGATCAACGCCTGTTTGGACCCATTATCCACTGTCTGCCACATGGACTGCAGTTCAAGAAACCTGTCACATTCTTATTTGACGACAGTCGTGCAACAATGTTGCAAGAGCTACCAAACCTCGCGGTCTTGTGTAGGTAGGTATATGCATTTGTCATGCACAGTAATACTTTGATAGAGGAAATGTCAAATGGTACGGACAGGAAAAACATGCGATTGGTGTATTAGTTGATAAATTGGATTTCGATACAGTAGATCATGCAATCCTGATAAACCAGTATAACTAATATGGTGTGTGTGGAGTAGCAAATGATTGGATTAAACGCCACAACACAAACAGGAAATAATTTGTCAATACTGATGTGTGTGTCTCGGAGTTATTAGACATTATGTGCAGTTCGGCAGGGGACTGTTTTGGGATCAAGGTAATGTGTCCTCTATGTTAACTATTTATACAACATATCACCACTAATACAATTCATAGTTTTTGTTGAGGATACAGATATAGTTTATGTCGGTAACAACTATTTAGAATAATGATACATATGTTTAGTAGAGAACATGCTAAATTATGGATACTTTTGTGGTTAGTTGTGAACAAAATACCACTGAACCTATCAAAACACAATTATACATTATTCATGAAGCGTACGCCACATGTTGAGATTAATCTATACATAAATAACAGACAATAAACCAGAGTACATGTAACACAATTTCTGGGTGTACTTTTTGATGACGATCTGAACTGGAAATATCGCATTAACACGGCTAGAACAAAATTGTAGAAAGTTGCAGAAATCATGTGAAAGGCAAGTTACATAATATAATGTATTTATTATATTGTTCATTATTTTGGCACATGTACAAATTATTGTAATAACATATGGAGAACACCAATACCACAAACACATATACTTCGTTGGGAATGCATTACTGATTGGCTGATTGATAAAGATAAGGAGACTACAGCTTGATTTCCTGATATTGATACATTGCATTTTTACAGCAACAATACGAAATGTCAAATATTGTTCTTTTTACGTTTAATAACGTTCATCTGCAGTGTGTATTATTTTGGTTTGATTTATTCGAGTTTGGGCATTTTCCATTTATTGATGGAAAACCTATTTACAGGTATTGGGGTTTACAGGAAATTGTTTAAATTAATAAATTAAATAGTATATAGAGTTAATGTCCAAGTTTAGTATGAATATGGAATTTTGTTTGCTAGTAGTTTCTCGATAACCCGAGAACCTATAAATAATTACGACTACATAGTAGTGATATGTGATTTACTGTCCATATTACTTTTACAAATATTGTAGACTTGAAAGAATATTAACCCACAGTTATTCTCCTCTATCAACTTCTAAGTACTTTTTTCTTCTCCAAAAAATTATTTACCGAAGATGTACATTGTAGATTATTTCGTTTTGTTTAATTGACAGATATTTGCAACTTTTATTTATCTCCTGGATTTTCAAGTTTTCTCGTATAAGACATTATATGTCCCATGGTCAAAAACAACAATACAATATGTATATTACTTATGATGTAACTATATGTGTTCTATGCAGTTGAATTGACAATTTGAATGCTGTATGTTTTGAAAATTATAAACATGTGACTATTCAAACATCTTACCGCATTTCTTAACAATGGGAAGTGTAAACATGGCAGAATGAATATATCACGGTATCATATTATCCCTGCCCAGAAATGTTTCATTAACATGTCGCCTACTTTTATTGAGAAGTGTTGTTTATAAGACCTTCAAAGATGTCATAGAGAAATATGACGTCTAACTTTCCAGTGAGAACGACGTAGACGAAGCTGTGTCGTGGAGAATGTACAAGTCACCAGTAAGTGAGAATGTGGCCGGGTCGACCAACCAGTGCAGCGTCATGATTGATCATTTCTCCGCATACGCACTTGTCAACCGGAGATCTGGGCAGAAGATGCTTGCTGATCACTTCACAGCTTTAGTCTACATCACCAGCCATGGCAATGGAGATGATACCAGAAAGATTGAAGTGTGCTGTGTTCATGGTGCGGCAGTAGAGGTACACAGTCAATGTTATAGCAATGGTGGGGAAACAGCCCATAACACCTTGCAGATGCAATAAAATGATGTAATAAGCACGAGATAATGATAATAATAATAATTGCAAAATTACATTATCATTAATGAGAGCTCACAACATCAACTAATGTCGGTTAAATACAGAGCTAAATTAATGATGAGGCACAACCTGTCTTTTTATCGACCTGTTCCACTGGGGTATGGGAGGAGCTAAATTGCAGAACAGGATATGTATTATTATTATTATTATACCGAACTTATAAAGTGCTCTTTTCATACATAAAAGCCTGCTCTAAAGCACTGTACACAATGAATACAATAATCACAGACAGTAAAAACAAAGCATAAAAACGATAACATGATAAAAAAAATTTAATATTATAGAAGACTGGATATAATAAAATAAATATGTATATACTGTTTTAAAAATGTAATAAAAAAAGAGAAAAACTGACTAGAAAGAGTTAAGCACCAAAATGAGCCAGGAACAAATAAGTTTTTAGCAGCTTCTTGAAAGTGTTCAGTGTTTTTGCTTCACGAATGTGAGCCGGTAGCGCATTCCACAACTTAGCTGCTGAATACTGGAATTTTCTGTCGCCGTAAATAACTGTTCTAGCCTTGGAACGTCTAGTGTCACTGAATCCATGGATCGTAGCGTTCTTCTTGGTTGGTACACATTCAGCATGTCCGATATATATCCTGGAGCCTGTCCATGTAGGGCTTTATATGTGTGCATCAGGATTTTTAATTGCACATGATAGTTAACAGGTAACCAGTGCAGGTTTTTCAATACTGGTGTACACGCAGGTGTAATTGTATCTGAGTAGCTAGAGGGTCGGTCCAGTACTAGTAGTAGTAGCCTCTCGGGGAAACTGATCAGAGGTAATACCACCTAGCACTGCCCATAGTAAAGTTAACAAATTTCGTGCCTAGCTAATGAAGCCACCTGGCTTGTGAACCCCAACCTTCTCATGTCTTCCCAGACATATCTTATCAGCTCACACAAACATTGAAACAACACACTTTAGCAGCTAACTGGGTTGGTTACTTGGTACCAGCTGGGGCTGGAATTGATCAAAAGACAGACCAGTGCAACAGAAGACTGCTGTTGCTAATTGCAGTTAAGATTGTCTCTGTCCCTGGTATTATGGGTCAGCTTGATTGAATAAGCCATTGATGGGTCAAGTTGCAGAGTATCAATTCTTTACTCTTTAGTTCTGTAGAGTAATCATTATTATGAATTTATTAAACATCTCAATATGAATTTTATTCGTGAAAGTAAAACGCTGTTTAATGCTGGTGTAAGCCGATAAGGCCGTTGCTTACAATGGGCGAAAATAGGTGAAGTTCTCGATCCACAATGCGCATTCACTCGCAAATATCAGAATTGTGTCAGTGTATGGGGATTATCAACACAATGTCAAAATCGCAAATTTTAATATTTATAAAATGCATTGGAAACGTACTTATTAATAGTTTATATGGTGCAACGGAGACATTTGCATCATGGTTTGAGATGGCGTTCAACTGTTGTGTGCTCGAAGTGATATTTTATGTCAGCGGCCTTGACCTGAGCTATGCCAATATTTGGCAGACTTTGTTCACTGACCTATATATAAAACAGTGGTTGCGTAGATTTCCCAAAGAGAGGTTTGTATGCAGATATGATCACTAACTGGCCTGTGATTGGATGATATTAATAGCTTTTGGCCTGGCGACAGTTTATGAAATGTCATTGACGGTGGAGCACCACCAGCAGAAGCGGTTTCTCAAAAAATGTAACTAAAATATATTGCGAAGTAAATAAAAGTAACAAAATAAAAAGTCGCGTCACTTTAGATTTAACAAGATTTGCCATCCAAGCCAAAGGCCCAGATGGCAAGTGGACAAGGAAGCCATTGGCTTATCGAGAGTCCATCAGTGTTCATCTACATGTAACCCGCCCTCCTGAGACATGTGTCCAACTTGTTTTTAAACATATTCACACTGCTAGAGGTTATACAATCCGTAGATAATTTGTTCCATTCATTTACTGTCCTCTGTGAGAATGAGTACTTCCTGATATCCAATCTACACTGATTCTTTACTAACTTTACTTTGTCCTCAAGTTCGGCTATCTTTCTTGAGAGAGAAAAACATATTTCTATCAATATTTTTATACCCATTCAAAACTACTTCATTACAAATAAAAGTATTTAGTCAAAATTCTACTTTTACTTCGTTACATGTCAACCCTGATTGTATATATATATATATTTTTGGTTAGTTAGCTGACTAGAAAAAAGTTAAATGTGTTTAACAGTTTTATATAAATATAATACTTGATTGCATATTACTTACTGATCTGTTCAAAAATGAGTCACAAATAACTGGTGCATGGCTTTGTTTATATTTTCAGAAATTCAGACTTGAGAGAATAAATATGGACAATGTTGTACTGGACAAGGAGCTGAAATTCATAATACATGACAATGGAACATCTGAAGATGGCACCGTTATACCCGGAGATAATATTTCCATTTCCATTAGCGAAGTGGGCCTGGATTGGTCTTTGGAGAAAACTGACAAGGCAAGTAAAGTTATCTAAAAACTAACATCTATTTATACACTATTATTGCAAGTGTATTGCAAGACTAATGATAGTTGTCACAACAGGAATAGTTTATGTAAAATGTTAGTTGCACTCAGATGAAATACAAAACTGAGCTTAATAGGAATTGCTACAAACAGAATTAAGCAAACCATGTCACGCTGAATAGCTTCAACAAGTCACATGCACTCCATACTTATAATTTACTTATACTTCATTATTTTTTGTAGATCCTAGGTTTCTTGAATGTGTGGGAACAAACGAATCCCAGTTGTTCATTTGTGTTGAAACACGATAAAACAAGTCCAGCAACCAGTGATTTCTGCACATTGACAGTGGGTCAACAAAACAGTGAGGTTGTCAGTACCACTGATTGCGTCATCATGGCAGATGAGGTGAAGAAGGTTTTTTAGTATGTATCAATTTCATAGTGATCTAAACAAAATATGTCCTATATATTTTACAAGATTTAACAAGATTGCCATCTTGAACAACAAGTTCCAGATGGCAAGTGGACAAGGAAGCCATTGGCTTATCGAGAGTCCAACAATTTTCTCATCTTCTGATCCACAGTCTTATCCTTTTCTCTGCTCTTGTTATCCTCGACCATCCTGCCACCTGACAATCCCTCTTCACTCACTCGGTTATCTTCCTTTTGTTGCACATTCTTCCTTTTTCCATCTTTCTTCTTCTTACCAGCTTTCTCCCTCACATTGCCACTGCTCTCCTTGTTCTCACCACCCCTGTTCTCCTCGTTTTCACTACCTCTGCTCTCCTTATTCTCACCGCCTCTGCTCTCCTCGGTCTCACCACCTCTACTCTCCTCGGTCTCACCACCTCTGCTCTCATCATTCTCACCACCTCTGCTCTCTTCTGTCTCACCCTGCCTTGTCATCATCAAAATCATATGCCTTAGCTCAATCACCTACTCCTGCAGATATTTCACTGTCATACACCCCCTACACACGAAATGAAAATCATCCGCCTGCATCTCCGCCCACGAATTTACACACCCGGACTTTGCAAAGTCTATCCAGCTGTCACAGCTAGAACATATCAAATTACGTTTTGCCTTTACTTGGCGTTTGCACGGCGCCATGTTAGAAATTAAATTTGTATTTGTTTATAATCGGTTTATAATCAATTTATACTAGGTATTCTTCACAAAGACTGTTTTTGTGTTGTAATACACACTTTATAGTATTTTACTTATGTCTTAATTAAATTTACAACTACTGCCTTGCAACTTACTTGCTATGTAACAGCTGACTAACAAAACGTAATATTGCTCGCGCTAACGAAATTTCAGTGACCTTCTTTAAATTACACTGAATTACTACCTACGGCTAACTTTTAACAATAAATGTTGCTAAAACAAAATACTCAGGTTTTCAATATTTAATATGTACTAAATTATTTACAATAATATTATGTCTCGTATTATGCACCCAATCAACTGACAACAACAACCCTTAATTATCGCTCGTGCTACCAAGTCTTCGGAGATCTACGATATAAACTACCCTAAATTACTCCTATAGCTAAATTTTAACAGCAACTATTGACTAAACAAGGACTGTTGTAAGTTTATGTTTAATATACATGTTTAATATACATATGTCCTTATGTACGTAGTACGTACGTACGTACGTACGTACGTACGTACGTACGTACGTACGTACGTACGTACATACGTAAAGTAGTGTTTTGTTAAGTCAATCCCGTAGCTTGTCACAAAAGCTACATCTTTGACATTAGTGCATGCTGATTTACAGAGTTGGGAATCGCGCACAGTTTTTGATAAAAAGATATTATGGTTACCTGTCAACCGGGAAAATACATAGTATATCAGTATTGATTAATTATCAACTGTGCCTTCACTCGAAGGCTGCAGCAACGATTTACTTACATATATAAATTGCCTTGGTTTAAAGGTTTGGTTATACACTCAAAATGACCTACCACACGAACATTGGTACTTGTTGTAATGCAGAAATCCACAAACTAATCAAAATCCACACATGTAATGTCCTTGTCTTATACATTGTTGTACAAAAATTCATTTGCATTTCTTTCCCTTATGATTTCAGGTAACTGGACCAGCATCTTCACCCGAGCCTCTGGTTAGTTATTTAAAATATAGTTGTATTATGATGGGAACATATGTGGGCAGTTTATATAGTTATTTGCGAGTTAATATCGTATGGGTTTGTGTGTGTGTATTTGAAGCCACATGCCAAAACAAAGCAGTTTGTATGAAAAGTCCAAATTAGTTTAACTTAACCGTTAGAAGAGTGGACAAAGATAGAGCTTCAAAACAACCATTAGACTAGGCAAATAATCTAAAAAAGGGCTGTGGAAATCACATCAGGGTTACCTAAATGTTACAAGTTGTCATCCATGCCAGGGTTTATCTATGACCTTTACCTGTCACAACCAATGACACAATCTATTTTGATTTGTTTTACCGAGTAATGAGCTATTTGTGAAGGTGGTGTTACAACATTTTCGCAGTTTTGCAACACATACATAATTGGTTATGTGTCTACTAATTATAGAGCTACATAGCTAAATTTGGTATCAGAATGTCTGGAATAATGAGGCATATATTAGTAGTAAATATCTATATCAATATCAAAGACATACTTGACAGAAAAACACAAAACATGCCAAAATACATCAGTACTTCATGACCTATTTGTAAAGATAGGCATTGTTTGTAAAAAAAAATAGGCATTATTTGTAAAGATTGGCATTAGAAGGACACATGCGATTAACAGTTATTCTGTTTGTTTATCAAAATGACAAAACCTGGTGGTGAATGGGTTGCGGCAGATATCGTGTTGTGAGCTGTTTTGCAAAGACTGTTAGGGCATTGTTGCGATTTTGCAAAATAAACATAACTGGCTGTTGCACATCATCTTGTAGGATGTGGTCTATTGCACAGTGCAACCAGCATCATGTCCATTGTTGAATGCCGTTGTCACTGTACCGGAAATACCTCCGAGCCTGAAATAGGCACCTACGTTCGGTCCCTGTATACAAGATACTGAATGCAATCCCAATGTTCACATATATTATGTCATATTAATGTTTTGTATACCAATAGTTCAGGGATGGAAACTTTGTTGTGAAAACTACACATAAAACATTCAGTCAGATCTGTACTGACCTGTTGTTTTAACATGTCAACAAAGTGTGAAAGGCGGCAGATGGTCTGGCAGGGATTACCCGATCAGACAACATGTGTTAGTTTTCAACATGGATTGTGTAACCTGTATCCTTCTGTGGCCGCGTACATACAACCACGTATACCTTCAGGGAGTTAACTAATAAAGCCATGTATGTCACCAAATATGGCTGTCACAAATTTGTTTTCTCTGAATATATAATGCATCTATTTTTTAGGAATGGGTGGAAGAGAGCAAGCGGTGGAACAAGGAACTAGATGCACTGAAGAACAAACCACGAGGTGAACTGGTTGAAGGGCTGAAGACAATTTGGCTATGCACTGACAAGTGTTTCAAAATTCCTGTGCAGTGAGTATCCTGGATTAATTGTGAATGTAGTTTTCCCTAATGCCAATTGAAATATCCAAATATATCCATATTTCAATAAATGGCTAGAATATTGCATGTTTAGAATACAAGCATCTGTATTCTAAAATCACAAACAACAAATAACATATTTAAAGAATTTATGTCACTATTTAAAAAAATTACATTTTATTTCGGATTTCCACCAAAATGATTACATGCACATTGATAACTGTGTGGATAGGTGTCCACTATGGATGCAAACCAACTCAGATTTGACTTCAAGGTGAATCCCTTCCCATCTCTATATGAAACTCTGTCTACATCCAACACCCATCGTCAGTCTAAACTGGGCTTTAATGTCACTCGTCAGGTCTGCCGTAAATATGTCTTGCTTTGTTCTTAAACCATGTAAATACACGACAAATAAACACGTTTTGTTGCCAGGCTTTGCCCTAAGCATACCACCTGTTGAATTCCACGTGCACCGGGACTCCCCTCCCTGATTTCTGATTGGTTAACACAGTTAAGTGTTACTCTAATAATATCATGATTGATTGTTTTGTAGGTGCCATGGAACAGATGTCTACGTAGGCCTCCTGAGTGATGGAAGAAAGGCTGCTATCAAAGTAGTGCATCCAAGTGACACAGAACAAAAAAGAGAAAGAAAGAACGAAGCTAACATTTTGGTGAAGTTGCATCAAGCCAACATTGTGTCTTACATGGTAAAGTTTTATACTCTTACAATACATCATCATAAAACAGGTTGATTTTTTTATTATGATTGTTTATAATATATTTAAGCTGCCTACTTAATTTGCCTATTGTAGAGAATGCTAACTTCAGCATTACTGAGATTGTTCTAATATAGTAATTTATTTATTAGAATTTTGTTTATTGCAGTAATCTTGTAATTAAAAACGAAAGACATGGAAAATGGAATGGAAGATAATAACTTACCATAAGATAACAGTTAGTCAGTTAATAATCCATTATAATAATAATTTTCAAAAGTTATTGTGATGACTGGGTTTGCTCATTCTTTAATTTTTTACATAAAAAGCATATTTACCTCGATGTTTGCAACGCAAACAAATGCATAGAATGAATTTCACATTTTGACAATGCTGCATGAAAAAACATTTAATATCTTGGTTGATCTCGGTAGAAATCGCCGTCACGTATTAAAATTAAATATTTTTTTCTGTTTTTGCAAATAAGGATGATGTTTCACACTTCCAAAGTGTGAAGCATCAGTAAAAATGTGTAAAAGTGTTTCCAGTCAATCACCTGGAAAAAACGTTTGTATGTCCATACCTATAATAGCTGTTCTACCTCCCACCTTAAAATTGCAATGTAAATTATATAAATTATTGTAATAGCACTGTACACTTATATATTGTTTATTATTACAGGAGGATGCACTGTAACAAATTGTGAACACAAACACCTTGCTGGAATCTTGTACTGTAATGCGCCGGTGTTTAAATTACTGATAAACCTGTTTTCATGATGTGGTTTTGTGTTGATTGTTGTGTAGTTTATACAACCATAGTTTTGTTATCCAACTATTGCCTCAGTGATTGAGAGGTCACTGTTTTATGAAAATAATGTTATTCATGGTTCTAAAGAACATTTCTTGAGACTTATTTTTATGTAGGACCTGTTCAATAGATTCAGTGTCTGTTTTAGATTAAAGAGACGGTCAAAGAAGTTGATTACTTTGCCACAGAGTTGTGTGACTACACCCTAGCTGAGTGGATTAACATGGGGAACGTCACGACTGCCACCATGGTCAGAGACCTTCAGCAAGCCCTGCAGTATCTCCATCATACTCAAAGAGTGCTACACTGTGATTTATCTGTGAGTTTCACATTTATTTCTTGAAATATTCACCAGTACAATAAGATTATTTGCAAAACTTTAAATACATATTTGCTCCTAGGCCCCAACACACTGGCTATTAAACAGTGGTGTTTTGTTGATCCTAGGTCCCGACACACTGGCCATTAGTCAGTGGTGTTTTGTTGATCCTAGGCCCCGACACACTGGCCATCAGTCAGTTGTGTTTTGTTGATCCTAGGCCCCAACACACTGGCCATTAGTCAGTGGTGTTTTGTTGATCCCATGTCCCGACACACTGGCCATTAGTCAGTGGTGTTTTGTTGATCCTA
>SDWI01000791.1:83931-98273 GCA_009193005.1 Lamellibrachia luymesi | reverse complement strand
GGGTGACATTTAATTGAAATATCATATTAAATTATGTTAACTTAGTTGAGCTAATTCAATTAACAATATAAATTGGGGTTATGGCTTGCATATGGGTTAAGTCAGGGTTAGATAAACAAACCTCCTACCCTAACCATAAGCTAATACTTTAAAGCCAAATATAACAAATGTTATCATATTTAATAGTAATGACACTATGAAGTTTTTCTTTATTTTTCTTCAGGATATTCGTCAGTTTTAAGAAGTTGGTGGTGCTGGAGTTTTAGAACTCATCCTCGTCTTTGTTATAAGATTATAGGTTTGTCTGCTCTAAACTTAGCGGGCCCGCGGGTATGGGCCGGGCCTGGGTCTGAAACTTGCGGGCCGGGCCTGGGCCAAACATTCACGGTCTGGGCCGGGCCTGGGCCTAAATTCTAGTTTGCGGGCCTGGGCCGGGCCGGGCTTGAAAAATTATTGCGGGCCTGGGCCGGGCCTGGACTCTAACTGCTAATTGCGGGCCGGGCTTGGGATCAAATTCTAGGCCCGCGTAGGGCACTAATGCATATAGATCCACAACATATTTTGTTTGGATGCAATTTTGTTATAACCTCTTGATAACCGTTTCTTCCTGGACCATTTGCCTTGTTTTTTTATGGGAGTATATTTATCAATGATAGTCTCAGCAGTGCCTAAATTCTAAACACCATGAAAATAGCAAGAGAGGTAGCATATCACGCCAAACAGAAACTGTTTAATTATTTCTATGTAGCAGTTAATAATCAAACTGTTGAAGAAATATATGTTACTTGTCTTTTTTATCCATGCAATTTTGAGCCCCCAATTCTGGTGGTGAATCCCTAGATTTTTGTAACATGGGGTCCAGCTGATTCCCATTAATTGCCAACTAACTGCAAGCCATGAGTTATGAACTGCTGAAACATTTTACATGATGATGTGATGATGTAAAAGGAATACTAACATACTGGAGACTCGGATCATGAGGTTATGGATGGTGTCATTGTGTGTTGAATGTTTTGCTTAATGACATGGTCAGCTTTTGCTGCAAGAAGTGGGCATTTATTTCAGTAAACCTTTTTCATTTTTAATATTTGTGGTTTTAATTGTCTTGTCTCACACGCTGTTGTTTCAACCACAGCTGTCAAGTTTGATGTGTTTTCATAAAATAATACATGTATTCGCATTGAAACAGTTTGTTGCAAAGTAGTGTCTGAAAGGGTTAATATGTCCTTGTCTCTTGATGTATTAATGCCACCCATAAGTATTCTACTTTTATGTTGCAGCCTGAAAATGTGCTAGTCATGTGCGATGATCATGGTGAGAGTCACTTGAAGTTGGCTGACTTTGGAATCAGCTATTCCCTGAAGTCTGGCGAGAGCTTTTACTCCTGCGCACCAGCAGGTTTGTGAAACATGTTTGGTCTCTGTCTCTTTTTCTTTAACATTTGTTGTACCATTACGACCCTTCAAGCACCTGTTTCAGCTATAGATAACGAGGAACAACATCATTTTCATATATTGAAGTAAACATATTATTATCTATTAATAATCCTTACAAAGTGACAGTTGTTATATTTATATCTCGTGGGATACACTTAGCTTTGATAACTGTCACACAGTTATCTACCAATAGGTTTGTCTACACATCTACTTGTATATCTATATTTGCCATTGAATTGTCACCCTTAGTTACCATCCCGCATTCAATATTTAACAAGATTACCATCCGAGGCAAAAACAAACAGATGGCAAGTGGACAAGGAAGCCATTGGCTTATTGAGAGTCCAACAATTCTTCATATATGTGTAACCCACCCTTCTGAGATATTTGTCAATTTTGTTTTTAAACCTATTCACATTGCTACCATTTACATAATCAGTAGATTAAAAAATCCCATTGGTATAAGGAACCAAGTCGACTTAACAAGTCCCTTACAGGCAAGTTCCAACACGTTCCATATAATATATATATTATATGGAACATGTTGGAACTTGCCTGTAAGGGACCTGTTAAGTCGACTTAATGTACTTATATATATATTCATATAAGTTTTACGTATATTTGATAATGTTTGTATGTGCACATTGCCACATAAGCCAGTTGCTACTCCATATTGTTGGTACAATTATTAAATGACCTTTACCAACAATTACTCTTTGTGTGTTCCTGTAGCGAATGAGCTCATTGTTCTGCCATTATGCATCAACAGAGTACAAGCATTAAGCATCAGCAGGGTATAAATATATATATTCGTATTAGTTTTATGTATATTTCATAATGTGTGTATGTGCACATTGCCACATAAGCCAGTTGCTACTCCTTTTTTGGCCATGTTGTTGTTGTACAGGAACGGAGAACTGGAAAGCAAAAGAGGTGCTTCAATGCAAACCTGGTAATCAAGTCAAGTACAAATCATCAGCAGACGTCCAGGCTAGTAACACTAAATATTTATTGATATGACATCTCATACATATGTATTATCATACTGTTTATCAGAATAGTGTGTTTTCATTCATTTACAATTGTTTGACATATACAAACATCTACCACGGCTGTGTATGTATGTATGTATGTATGTATGCATGCATGCACGCATGCACGCACGCACGCACGCACGTATGTATAACATTGTGTATTGACAAAATTTAAATTAGTTTAGTTTTAATAGCGGCGCTTTTCTCCACATTATTTGAGAGAATGTAACTGACTGATAAAAAACAACCGGCTGTGTGAATATGTATTGTGTAGGATGTTTCTCTGTCACCAAGCATAAACTCTGTGTCGTCAAGCACAAACTCTGCGTCGTCAAGCACAAACTCTGCATCATCAAGCACAAACTCTGCTTTTACCTTGACACACTTGTCGGGGTTCTTGAATGTTTAAATTATTGTTAAGGCCTTGCTAGCCTTTGAAAGTAGCCAATATGGCCAACTGGTCTTGGAATGTGCTTGAATGGTGTAAAAGCCCGTATACAAGTACAAGTTGTGATCAAAATGACTGAGATTATTAGCGATTCGACCCCACACAAACCTGGCACCTGGTCGCCTTGCACTAGAGCGACCGGTTGTTACACCCCTTCACATATATAACCCATCAAAACAAACATACCAAAGGAATACAAAAGAAAGTATATTTATTTACAGAGAAAAATTAATAATCACGTTGGACGCTTGTAATAGGTGGTGGTGTAAAAGCACTATTCGTGGATGATAAAAGGAAATTGATAAACATTTTCTATTCAATGTTTTTTTTTATTGAACATGAAATGACGAATATTTCAATTTCCGGGACAGATATTTATTGGCTATGTCAAAATGATGGAGACTCCGTACGAATGAAAGAGAGTTGACATGTATGAGTTTCTTCAATGCACTCTGATTTTTCTGCACTGTTTGATTTTCTTGTGTGGAAGGTGTTGTTTCTGTGCATCCGACGCTGAAATCTAACTATGGCCCTCTGTATATAAAAATACTACAGGGTGTATAAGGGAAAAAATGGTATCCTAAATGCTAAGCGGTAGCATGGTAACAAAATAGATGCTGCATTTCGGGATATGCCAATGCAACCAAATGAGTGACCAGTCGGTCTCATTAACATATCCGACAGATGCTCGGGTTCTTGTGATGGCACGCAGCAGCCAATAAGAGCAGGGAACCTGAACTAATGAGTAAATACTTAGAAAACACTGCTGTGCCATTCTGAATTTCTCAGTCAACCACAGTAGTGTGTTTACATTGGGTAGAAAAGAGAATGTATGACCTGGAAAGTTATTGATATGAACACGCATAAAGACGAGAGAATCCTGTTGCCTATAGTAGTATACCATATATGCAGCATCTAACTATCCAGTGACTTGTATACGTAGATGTGTCAGTTTGATGCCAAATCAAAACAGACTCCTGGGCATTACATTAACATTGACTAGTTACTTTTGGTTGCTACTAATAAAGCATGCTAGTTTCTGTGTTTTCAGACAAAAATATGTGGATCCATCTAAATGGCCGTCTTTATTATGGCAATATTTACATTTTTTATTTACAAAAGTTGCATCAATGAGCTTTATTTTGTGACTTGTAGGTGTCTGGTATGTTGATGCACTACATGCTGTCTAGTGGGACACACCCGTATCATGCTGCCAGCTGCACTGACGTTGAAATGAACATTGTTAATGACACACGAAACCTGACTGTGAACAACACTGTGGCTCTGGACCTAGTACAGAGAATGTTGACAGCCAATCCAGATGACAGGCCATCTATGGAAGATCTATGCAGGTGAGAAAATAGGTTATACGGGCATATTCTAATCAGCATGTAGTTCTGTCTGCAGAGAGTGTATAAACACAAACAATGATCGTTGTGGCCATACTACTATTATCCAAAAAATTAATTCACTTGCACCTATGTCACTGTACAAACTCAATACACATGAATGGTAGTATTTTGATCTATACAGTATGCACCAGCATTACGATACTGCCATCACTGAGCCTATCCCACTCTCTCAGTGTCAGTCCTACTCTCTCGGTGTCAGTCCTACACTCTCAGTGTCAGTTCTACTCTCTCAGTGTCAGTCCTACACTCTCAATGTCAGTTCTACTCTCAGTGTCAGTCCTACTTTCTCAATGTTAGTCCTACTCTCTCAGTGTCAGTCCTACACTCTCAGTGTCAGTTCTACTCTTTCAGTGTCAGTCCTACTCTCTCGGTGTCAGTCCTACACTCTCAGTGTCAGTTCTCAGTATCAGTCCTGCTGTCTCAATCCTACTCTCAGTGTCAGTCCTACTCTCTCTGTGTCAGTTGTACACTCTCAATGTCAGTCCCACTCTCTCAATGTCAGTCCTACACTCTCAGTGTCAGTTCTACTCTCACTGTCAGTCCTACTCTCTCAGTATCAGTTCTACTCAGTGTCAGTCCTACTGTCTCAATCCTACTCTCTCAGTGTCAGTCCTACTCTCTCTGTGTCAGTCGTACACTCTCAATGTCAGTCCTACTTTCTCAATGTCAGTCCTACTCTCTCAGTGTCAGTTCTACTCAGTGTCAGTCCTACTGTCTCAATCCTACTCTCTCAGTGTCAGTCCTACTCTCTCTCTGTGTCAGTTGTACACTATCTGTGTCTGTCCTACTCTCTCTGTGTCAGTCGTACACTCTCAGTGTCAGTCCTACTCTCTCTGTGTCCGTTGTACACTCTCAATGTCAGTCCTACTCTGTGTCAGTCGTACACTCTCAGTGTCAGTTCTACTCAGTGTCAGTCCTACTGTCTTAATCCTACTCTCTCAGTGTCATTCCTACTCTCTTTGTGTCAGTTGTACTCTCTCAGTGTCAATCCTACACTCTCAGTGTCAGTTCTACTCTTTCAGAGTCAGTCCTACTCTCTCGGTGTCAGTCCTACAATCTCAGTGTCAGTCCTACACTCTCAGTGTCAGTTCTACTCAGTGTCAGTCCTACTGTCTCAATCTTACTCTCTCAGTGTCAGTCCTACTCTCTCTTCCTACTCTGTGTCAGTCATGCACTCTCTGTGTCAGTCGTACACTCTCAATGTCAGTCCTACTAAAGATGTAGAAAATGGTACATATGTACGTTCTTATATAGCGCGGTATCTTGGGACTGTTCAAAGCCCTTTACACTTCACCCCCCGGCAAACCTGATCATTCCAATGCCATCTCGACTTCTTTGGGAAGCATTCAGCCACGCTGCAATTACTGCGCAAAGACTATTCGTTCAGATATCCACCTCTGTCTGTAGCCAGGTACTCATTTATACAGCTGAGTGAACTGTGGCAACGTGGGATGAACGAAATTGCCAAAGCTTTGAAATTGAAAGCCCGATGTTCTAACCGCTACGCTACCGCACCCCACAATGTACAAAAACAACAATACACGAGCAAAAAAAACGATCGTAGTCCACCATCAACAATTCAGCCCTCACAGACCACACAACCACCAAAAACCATCTCACAGACTGGGGGGGGAGTAAAAGTGATAGATAGGGAGTCACACAGAAAGAGAAGACATGTGAAAGAGGCCATATGGATACGTAAGACCAAGGCAGTGATCAACAGAGATGAGGGCAATTACGAACTAGAAAATTTCTACAATGAAAATTTCTACACAGTAAAAACAAATTTTGGAGTTGTCAAAATAATAATTTCAACATACAGCTACTGTTGGTCACCTACTTAAACCAACAACTAATTATCTGTTCAAATAAACCGAACAGTGGACTATAATTTTAGCTAAGGTCCCATGTATTTCTTTTTACATTTTCAAGTTATGTTTCAGTAACTATGTATTGCACTGCAATTTGACAGCTTCGTTTCAATAGTCCTAAGTCAACCTACGATTCTGTTATATTTGTGTTCACTCGTTGCATTCTACTGCTTAATGCATGTCTCGACTATACAATTTATGGTAGCCAGTTGACCAGTGTGTATTCCTCCAGGCATGCATATTTCTGGAGTGATGAAAGACGATACAAGTTTTTGGCTGTCGTCGGTGACCAGCCAGAAGTGGCTAATTGGTGAGTCTATTCCTAGTGATCAAAATGAAAGTTGTGAAGAAATGCTTTCACCAATATTAATTAAACATGTTCAAACCGTTTTAATGCGCTCACATTGTATAAGCCCCATTTCATGCATTTTTAATTGTGGTGTTTTTTGTGGCACTTCTAAAGAGGATACAAATTTATATTATGAATTATGAGTTACCTGTAATACTACATAGTTGTGTATGTGATGTTATTAATTGTTGCTTTGTTATTTCTCTTGTTGTGTTATAGTTGGGTAGTTATTTTATTGGGAAACCCATACATCAAATACTTATCAGAGGCACACAGAATTTGATGGTGAAATGAATATGTGGAAATACAGAGACTATACTTGGATAGGACAAATCACAAAGTATACAACCGTTCTACAGATGTGGTATTAACCACATCTTCACTCAAATCATGATGTCTCCAAGAATGATATCTCAAACTAAAACTCAATTCATTATGTCTAATAAAGTCATGTCCTAAACCATCCTGTCCCAATCTATAATGTCTCAAATCATCATGTCCAAAACCATCATGCTCAAAACCACCATTACGCACCCAAACCATCATGTCCAGAACCATCATGTATAACATCATTATGTGCAAAATCACTGTGTCTCAAACCAAAGCATTGCTATCTTACATGAGCTGTTGGGCTATGCAATGGATATCCAATTACAACAAGATGTCAGACAATGACAGATCTGAGTTTTATACAGGCAGATATCTTTAAGTCGATTATGTATGAAACATCAGCACAGTTGTGTTAGTGTCACAGTAGCCATGTCACAGTATCTGATAACGCTACACTGTGCAGGTTAGTAATGATCTGGCTATGCTTTCATTATATTCGTTTTTTTAGTTTCTTTGTTTTGGTTTATTAATAAAGTAATCACCTTGTACATCCTTTGTTCAAACTTCAGTTTATTATGTTTGTGTTCCTTTTCTCTAGTGCTTCAAACAAACACAAGACCAGTGCAACAAGAGTTGCGATTGAAAGCACCAATGTGCTCCCAACACTCAAATCAGGAAAGAAAAGTTGGGTGAGTATAAATGTTTCTATGAGTTTTTATCATGTTGTCACTATAAAGAATTCTTTGCTAACCAGCTAAGTTTACAAAATTTTACCCATACAAAAGCTATGCAAATACAACAACAGTTGGGCATATAAAATGAGCACAGTTACTCTAAATTCATTCACATGAGGTCGCTGTCACAATGGTGTATAGTAGCTATCTTCAGTTGTTCACACTAGTTTGGTTGTTCACATTGTCTACATGGTTAAATGCATTTTCTTTCAAAAACTTCATTGTTACCCATTGCAGGGAGGTCTGAGTGTGATTCCCGAGTTGAAGTTGGAAAGACACTTTCAGAAGTCGATCAACAGTCGTGGCTATACAGAGTCCGTGTGCCACCTTTTGCGGTTGTTGCGGAACATCGAATCCCACTACAACGAGCAGTAGGTATCACTTTACTGAAAAAGTGACTTGAATGAAATACCAGATATTTACTATCTTAGTCATGTGTTTGGTGGACAGATAAATGTGAAAGGTGGGTGTGAGATGACCATGATCACATATTCTGATGATGTATCTGCAGCACTGTCTATTATTACAGCATTTACATGTACACCCCATATAACATTATTAGTTTTTGTTTTGCACAATATACCATTTCATTTGCTTCAGATGCAACTTAAAGAGATCACCTATCAATGCTAAATTTAACCAAATGTGACATCAGAGTTAGAAACCTGTTTGTATATCTCTGACATATGTCGACCGAATATCAGTGACTCTTAATAAAATATGTGGATTTGACCGTGTCAGTGTCATTTAAAATATAAGTCAGATGCAAACACGATCCACATAGACTGCTGTCATTTAGTGCAATGATTGTTGTCTTGGAAACAGGACACCATTGTACTGCATGTCATACTTCCCTATATGAAAATTGAGACAGTTCGTTGAATATTTTTTCACATGTGAATAGTCTGTGCAACACTACTTTAGCAATAGTTGTATGTGTTATGGCCATTATAGACAGTAGCTTATACTGTGTCCTGCGATATACAAAACTTCACTTAATAGCTGTATTATTGATGCACTGCTACCACATGTACTTTGTTTGTTATACTATTACTGTTGTATAGAACATGTTAATTTGATTTATAGGTCAATGAATTTGAAGATGCTACTTGGACAGACATGTTATCCCTACGCATATTTCAATGCAGCATTTCCTGAGTTGTTCTCTGAAATATATCTCATTATCAAGAACACTGCTGGAACTGGGGATGATTGGGTCCAGAGAGAAACGCTGAAGAAATTTTTCTGCTAAAACAGAACGTTGTGGATGACATAGGGCCTCTCTGTTGCATGCAACCGGCTACTAAATGGTCAACAGAATCAGATGTATATAATGTTGTCTGTATCAGTCTACTCATAGTGTGGAACAACCTACCAGACAATGCTGTCCTCGCCGCCGACTCCAGCAGACCGGGCTGTGAGGACCACAATACAAGACAATATACTGAGAGAAAATGTATAAAAAAATAAGCACAAAGCACATGTACATAGGACACATCACATGACCAGTCACATGGTCATCTCGGCGCAATATCCTTGCAGGATTTTGCCAAGTACTTACCCAGATCCAGATAGGTGCAGTTTAACTATTGACGATTATAGACTAACCATTGTGTATACCTGAGAGTTTTAATATGTATAGCCGTAAAGTTTTTTAATATAGATCATCGAAGCATGTGAACAGTAATAACGTTAATTAACCTAGAGCTGTAATGCAAATGTCAGTTTCACATAATTATTATCGCCCATAGCAACTACATAGCAACAAATCCCTGTTATGGCCTGGACTGTTTTATGTACTCGTAGAGATCAGACCACCCAAAGTAATGATTTTAAATAATGGGATGTAACATTGTGTTCCTCACGCACAAGTCTGGCACATTTCAGTGGATGATGGACTGAGAAAGATGTATAGCCGTAACATTTAAAGTAAGAAATTGTTAAAATCATGCCTTTTTATTAAACTATTTGTTTTGTGATGCCAGTGGATCAGTTATAGAGTCAATCAACTTAATATTGACTTAATATTGTTATGAAGCAAATTAGTATAGTTATTCAAATGCATAATTATACTAACTTGGTAATTATAAATGTTCCTGTATTTTAGAGTGCAAACCAGAGGATTGTATTAATAATGCATAATCCTGAATAACTTGCTTTTTCTAGTGATATGTGTTTGTACTGTGAATATGTGTACCTGTGTACTGTAGATTTGTATACATGAATTATGTAAGTTTAAACGATGTTGAAAACATTACATTATTAGAAATCGAAGCCGACATTGTATATAATGCAAGTAGTTCTGCGTGAAAGGTATGCACATTTTGTGATAGTGGAGAACATTCACATATACATGTGAACTATCTAACTTATATTAGAAGAACTGTTTTGTAATATGTACACTGTATGACATATGTTGGAGAAATAGTTTTTCAGCTGAAATGTATATGTGTGTATATTTATATATATATATATTTTTATTCTTTCTACATGTACATTTAATGTGTGTATATTTATATATATTTTTACTTGTATGTATGTATATATATATATTATATATATATATATAAATGTATGGGCTCATAAAATGCCGACTTCTTAATTAAGGGGAGACACCCCAGGTGAAATGTCATTTTTTTATAAAAAATATTCAAAATGGTTTCCACTCTATTCTGATAGCTTTGTATATTTATTATCTATAAAGTTAATTTTTATAGCAATGACATACCTCTAAATCACTTTTATTCATGCATAAAGCATGCCTCTTTCAAGTAATAAATCCTGTTTTTCAATCTTTGACGGCCGTTTTCTCAAAAAACATGTTTTCTGCATGAAAAAGGATATCTCTGTGAGTAATTACGCTATCCAAATAAGGTTTTGAATGTTGCATACTCTACTTTGCGCAATGACCAGACTATTTGTTGCCAAAAAACGAAGTTTTTTTGGCACTTTACAAAAAAAATGTTAAACAAATAAAAACAACATTTTAACAAATGCTCTGGTCATTGTATAGTAGAAGTGTACTGAACATGGATTTGCAAGAATTATAACCGAGTTCTATAAAGAATGGCAAGTGTTTCTAAATTTGCCAATATTTGTTCAGTCCATTGATTAAACATTGGATTGATCAATTGTATGCTTTTAATTCATGATGTTTGTACTTTTATACAAATATATATATTTTTTATCTTGACTTATCTCATATATATATTTTTACTACACGTCATGTATGTATATTTATATATATATATATATTGGTGGGAATTTAAATTGACGATTTGGTTCTTTACCATGACACAATGTTAATTCTAATCGAGAAGACTTGTACCTGGTATAGAACGTGTTCCTCCCGTCATTGTACATATCAAGTTGTAAATATTATCCAATTGTAAATATTATCCAATTGTAAATATTATCTAGTTGTAAATGTTATTTAGCCGTCACAATGCTTGTGTAGTCTAGGTATTGTGTACATTATGTGTTGTAACCTTACCTATAGCAGTATAGCTGTCTTCAAGGTTTGAAGTACCTTGCCTGTCGTTTTGACTATTTTGTTCATTTATTAGTACCAACGTAATGACTTGTGTCTGTGCACGTTGGTACGTATCGTGTGGTACTTTCTCCTAGATGTGCACATTGCAATTCGTGTTCTACCTGCTTAATGTCAATAGATTAACAGATTTACCATATATATTAACAGATTTACCATATATATATATATATATATGCAATAGTTGGGTTGTTCAAACAGGTGACAATATTGTGTGACAAATTGCAACTAAATTATGTGTGCTAGAGCTCTAAGGGTATCTAGAGTGTGCTCAGGCAGTGTCACAACTGGCCAGGGAGTCTGTCTGATAGGGTTACAGTAGTCCAGTTTTATTGTTAGCTGTTTAAAGTATTGGATGTGCAAGGAACTCTGTCTGAGAGAAAGAAGAATTAAGTGTTTTATTGTGAGTTGGTTTCATGTTTGGGATGTGTTTTTGGTATTGTAAGTGTAAATAAAATACTGTAATTGTAGTAAACTCAATTTGGTTGTTAGCTTATTCTTAATTGGTACCTCCCATTGTTGTATTAACAGGGATTACCTCTACGACACGTCACGAATGGGTTAACATTGTGCTGGCTAATATAGAGCAATCCCGGCATTACTGTGTAA
The DNA here is from genome assembly GCA_009193005.1 of Lamellibrachia luymesi. Classification (NCBI taxonomy): domain Eukaryota; kingdom Metazoa; phylum Annelida; class Polychaeta; order Sabellida; family Siboglinidae; genus Lamellibrachia; species Lamellibrachia luymesi. Next base: position 86,500 of record SDWI01000791.1, on the reverse strand, counting down.
AACTTACCTTTAATTACAAAATTTTATTAAATGCAGGTACTAAACTAGTTCATATTTTCACCCAGTACAACTTTGATCTGATTGCGAAAGACAAGAAACAAAAAATATACAAATATAGTTTATTGCACAAAACACACATTAACCATAACTGTCTCTGTTATTTGTGACGGTCTTGTATCATGACTATACAGTTACAATTAATAATAATTTTAACTGTTTTTCTCCCCTAAAATATATCAGTTTATTTAAAGTAATAAATATTGTCATTATGCAAGTGTTTGAACAATACGTCACCACAAACTGTGGTTATTGCTTTAATATGAATATTTTGTGGATAATGTCCCATGTAAAATGGCATGGCATAAGTGTGTGGGTGTGGGTGTGTGTGCATGTGTGTGCGCATGTTATCTATCACCTCTACTGAAAATTGCTCAAGTTATGCACACTTGCTGATAAAATAACAAATAATCTTGCAAAACACATCACAGAATATTATGTACATTGTAAAAGACCTGAATCATAACACCAAAGGCAAACAAACCCTCTAATTTCACCCTGCAGGGCTGTGTGATGTTATGAGACACCTGAAAGACAATGGAATTTACATTTTTCTCAAACTCCAACCTGCCAGCCACTACAATCAAATGATAAGACATTAGGAAGAAATATGAACTTACACAGAGGCTAACTGGAAACTTATTTTCCTCAACTTCCACCCTGCAAGCGATGGCAAATTCTGTATTCTCAAATGTCAGAAGGAACCAGTAGGTCGCCTAAACTTGGATGTAAAGATGTAATGAAGCGAAACCTGAAGAAAAAGACAGACCCCAAGCAGTGGCACTCACTTGCCCAAGATAGACTTGGAGATGACTCCTGCAATTTTAACCGAGCGAGCAGTCGTTGTCGCAACAGCAACTGACAGGAAGAGGGAACTTAATGAAAAGTTTACTGAAAATATCATGAAAATATATTTTCCTCAGATTCCACCTTGTGAGACACTGCACTGGTAAGACATCTGGAAGACAGTGGAACTTGCAGATTTAGGAAGAGCTGGAAAATTACAAACATGAAACAGGGATGCAATGTTAATGAGAAATAAGGAAGTCTCGATGATCGAAGGACAAATGAAAATTTATGAGGAACAGCAACGTTTTGTCAAAACTGAAGACATTCATCAGGCCATTGTGACAGTAAATTACAAGAACTATTGTCAGCCTGTCTGGTGTTATTCAAAACAAATTATACAAATGTTCCACATCACAAATTAAACAGGTTGGAATGTGCCATAAAGAGAGTATCGTTAGTTGAGAGAAACCCTTGTTCTTCAAAAATATGGGTACTAATAAACACTAATGAGGGGCAAATTGCATACATAACACATACGTCCCTACAGCCAATCAAAGCTACTGGTGATGTCGAAAGAACAATACTGTTGTATACCCGTGTTGAAAGTAACTCTGCGTGCTCCCCACAGCAGATAATAAACAACTAGTAATACTTACATGGGACATCACGGCAGGCTTGCACAATCAGACAAATCCATATGAAAATATTTATAAAACAAAATACAAACTTTTTCCAAATACTCACAAACCTGCCAGTGTAGCAAATGAAAAAGCAACATCTCTTTAAATTAACAAACAAATATTTCGAACAAACAAAACACCCATATTTACAACGACCTAGGAATTATTTTTGCACCTAACAAAATTGCTTCTGTAGAAAAAACAATGTGATTGTGTCACCAAACAATATTTTACGCCCTGTCACAATGTCTCGACACAAGCCACAGTTACTTGGTGATATATTTCTGCAGGATTGTATCGGAGGATGCCTTCAGCTCATTGATGTGTGAGTCAAGCTGTTGTTCGAGAACTTCTGTCCATTACTTCTGTTCATCGAGGAAGTGTTTCATGACGGAATCAGCACAGTCATATGTCTGCAATGTGACAAAATTTATAGGTGACACATATACTGTCAAACATGGAAGACCTGCAGGTTAAACATACCAAGTCTTATTGTTTTTATTGTAAAAATCATGTTATCTATAACATAAAGTAGTTTGTGACTCTGTATGTTCCATCATATTTCCGTCAGTTTCGCATGTGGCTACACTTTTGTAGGCGTGCCCGGGTCCGATGAGTGTGGTTCGTACAAAATTCACCAAGGGTGGGGATATTGCCTATGTGGACGTTTCACGTAGATTATGTTACTCAGAACAACAGGAGTTCGTAGTTACGTAAAATTGTTAAGAATGTTATGTGTTTTCTACAATTGTTCAGAGTTACATAATCTTTGTCAAATGTCCACATAAGTTCCTTCGTACGGTACAAATTCTTCGTAAAAAACCGACAGTTGTACATGGTTTTTGGGGCATGAAGACGAAGTTGTCTTTACCACTGCCCTACCAAAAACTTGACACTTTAGCACAATGAGTCATAAGCTGTGGCTGCCTTTTCTCCCGTGCAACACCGGGCAACTTGGCTAGTGAAACATAAACTATTCTAACAGGTTGCGCTTGTGTGTGTGTGTGTGTGTGTGTGTGTGTGTGTGTGTGTGTGTGGTGTGG
>SDWI01000791.1:68351-83906 GCA_009193005.1 Lamellibrachia luymesi | reverse complement strand
TAAAGCAGAGTTTAATATTAAAAATAATAATACAATTAAAAACAATCAATATGTGAAAAGAAAGTAACAGCAGAATTTAATACGTGAAAATAAAACATCACATGAGAAGTATATCTATATGTGTATGTGTGTGTGTGTGTGTGTGTGTGTGTGTGTGTGTGTGTGTGTGTGTGTGTGTGTGTGTGTGTGTGTGTGTGTGTGTGGGTGTGTGTGTGTGTGTGTGTGTGTGTGTGTGTGTGTGTGTGTGTGTGTGTGTGTGTGTGTGTGTGTGTGTGTGTGTGTGTGTGTGCATGCATGCGTGACTGCAAACATTAAATACCCATAAGTAGGCCAAAGTAATATCATTGGTTAAGACAACCCGGGGTAGATAGAGCTACCCGCGTGGGTCACGAGGAGGGTTACATCCCTAATGAACAATCAGTTTTTTAATATATGGAAAGGGCTCGCCATTTCTCCAGTTCAAGCCATCCAATGAGGACAGATATTATATATTTATAGATTACACACATAAAACTTTAGGTGCATCCATTAACTCTTTGTCTAAAACTTTTAGGAAATATAGGAATTCAGAAGTAAAAATATAGGAATAATTGAAAATGTAGGACTATTTCAGGTGGTGCCATCTACTGACTCGAGTTAACACAAACTAGAAACTGCCGATTTTCAACATTATGTCACAAAATTCACCGATTTCACTGATCTGATGGTATGGAGTAACGCACACCATACCACAATCAGATCGCCATCCATAGGTGGTAAATTTTTTTAATATTGAAAATATAGGAATTGCAATTAAAATATAGTGTATAGAAAAATATAGGAATGCTAGCATTTAGAATTAGCATTAGAACAAGAATATTTCTAGCAGTGTCTTTTCATAAACAAATGCACTGGAGAAGGCTAAAGTGTCTCTTTGTGTAATGAAACATGTAGATCAACCATCAATGTTTCACCAGTGGCACCAGCTTTGAATAATGACCATTGAGTTAGTTCGTGAATTAAGTTTGGGGTGATTTCATGGGAATTTTCCTTCAAAAATGTACTTTGTAAAGTTTCCCAAGGTACATCTAGTTACTTGACAACCAAAGCATGGACAGAGAATACCAAGGAGACCAGACTTGATGTGTCCACAACTAGTCGCATCTGAATTCGGGATGACAGTTTCTGACCGTGAACAAGTAATGCAGACACCAATGGAGACATATTGAGAACAAGTTTGATTGGACCTGTCCTCCAGACGCTAGATGATGATGAATCCTTACTAACTGAATAAACAAGTTCAACATATTTAAACAGACTAACATATAAAGTGAAGTGTAAACAAGACGGCAGGAGGAAAATGGGGGAATTAAGAGAATAGATTGGAAAAAAGAAACACCTGAAGATGAAGGTAGTGGGGAGTAGACTGTGATGGGCAGAGAATGAGTGAGGAGAGATTGACAAAGAGAGAATGGAAAACAGAAGAGGGTGGTAGAAGGAGAAGAGACAGACAGCGGTTTAAGATGGAGGGACAGTGTCAAGAGATACTTCAAAAAGACAGGGATGAACAGCCGAGATTGGGAGAGAACACCAGAATATCGCGTTAGATGGAGACAATTCGTCGAGAGGATAGAAAAAATTAAGCGATGTGCCCCCCCCCCCGCAAGGTACCACAGGGAAGAAGAATAACATAAATCGCCATCGCAAGAAAGTAGAGTAAATGCTCCACTTACGTCCTCTGTATACGTGTCGTCATTAGTTTCGTCATGGTTACAGGATGGTATCATGGCACCGAGTCTGGATGCGTCACCAAATGCGTAGTCACCCTCCACCATGGGTCTCTTCATACTCTCCCTGTGCGGGGGGCACTGCACTATCTGGTCCACCCCATTGACAAAGTGGGTCATCACCTCATTCTCCAGCCCCAGGCCTGAAACACAACCCACGTCCATATATGTATAACATTTGTGAAATGAATATTCATAGATTTTAAATAAACCATCCACCAAGCCATTGGTGTTAGAAATTGGAGGGAGGGAGGGTAAGAGAGAGGAAGAGGGAGAAAGAGTAGAGGGAGGGAGAGAGATTAAACCTTTTATTACTGCTGTTCCAGTTAACTGATTTCATCGACGATTGATTGGTTCATGCTTCCAATCAAGGAATCAATCACAATCTTGTGTGATCGATCATTTTTGATATATTTGTGCATTTCGTTCCATGTTGTTTTATGACTTATCTGTTTGAGATCATGGCAAGGCAATGAGTACAAACTTGGCAGGGAGAGAGAAGACTTCTGATTGGCTATTCTGCCCCTATCTCCCAGTTACCGGCCAATGAAAACCTTTATATTATCAACTCTGTTGATAATGGCGTCAACAAAGTCAGACATGGAAAGGAAGGACTGAAGTCACTTTCTCGATTCCCATCAGTGGTTCCCGAGGTGGCCGAGAACAACTGAAATAACGAAACAGTTAGACACGAATCTGCCTCACGCAGCGCCACTGCCATTGAATTGGTTGGGTCCGGCAAGCGAGCGAGCCATGCATGCCTATGAACATATCTCGATATGGTGAAACTGCAAATAAAACAAAAAACTGTTTTGTTTCTCTTTGATTTATAAATATTAAAATATTACAGAATTTGATAAATACAAATTGAAACAGTCATATTTATCAAATACATTAACTTATTGATCGATCATCGGTCAGTTAGATAAACCAATGATCAATCATGAATATTTTACCAATTCCCAATACTAGCTTTGACCCCCAACTCAACACTACCTTTGACCTCCAACAGTTAGTTATAATATTGGCATAGTTTCTGTTAAAAAGTAGCTCGATTAATTAATATATAAGTATTATCATCAGTATGGTTTGCAGGTAATGAAAGGTTAGAATTTCTACTTAATGTAAAAACCAAAATAAGTCTTACGAATAGCCAATAATTGTGTTCCCGTGTGTATGTGTGTGTACGCGCGTGCGTGCGTTTGTTTGTGCGTGTGTGTTTGTGGGCGTGCGTGCGATCGTTCGTACGTGCGTGCGTGCGTGCGTGCGTGCGTACGTGTGTGTGCACGTACACTAATACGTTCTTTTGATAAGAAAATTAATACAAATTATTATTATATTAATGAAATATATTGCTACCAGCAGATAAGTATTAATAATAATAACATTAATATATTTTGGGACAAAAACACAGGTAATTCATTACTTATTAAGTATAATGAATAGATGACATTTGGACGAAATATGAATATGAGATGGGGAAATATGGTGGTAGTAAAAGACAAAGTTGTTAACAGTTTGGTCGCATTCTAAAATAATATTAATATCTTAGTGTTTTACTCATCAATATCACCATATATGCGTAGTAGCAATATCTTTTGGGAAAATGTTGGTTGGCTCTGAAAAGTGCCGTTGTTTTCTTCTTGGCTCCTAAAAGAGCCGTTGTTTTTGTTCTCTGTTCGTCCTCTACACGGGGTACAGCTGGGCGACGTGGTTCACGATGTATTGAAATGCTGCATCCCCGTGGCGCCTTCGCCAAATAAACTCTTGGAGGTAGGTATCAAGCAGCGGCCCATTCTTCCTCGTTCCCGACATCCTCTTGAACTTCCGTTTCACCTGCGTCCACACGCCCTCAATTGTGTTCGTGTGGAGTGTCGCATCGTTGGGGTCCACGTAGTGCTGGCTGTGGTTTATGGTTCTATGCGTGTACCCAAGTTGCTGTAAGGTGCCGTATGCACGCCACTCGTCGATTATTATGGTCGTACCAGGCAGCACCCACTGCTGGATAATAGGAATCAGCGTCGCGGCATCCCTCTATTGAACCGGGACAAGGAAAATCGCCCCACGATCCGCTCTGCCGACGCCGCCAAGCACCCATACCCCGTCGATGCGACGTCCGCGGTTGACTTTTGGTTTTCCGAATTTGCTCTCGTCGATTTCTACTGTGTGGCCGATACCGCCGATACGTACCGGGTTGATCTGGATGTGTTGTGTACAGACACCACATATTAAGATTACTCCAGTCTACTAGCGTTTTTCCTCAAGCTATCCCGAGTTCGGACTGGATGGTGGGGTACCCGACGCTGTCCATGCTCCACCAATACATAAATTGTGCAAGATCTTGCAGCGAGCCATGGCTTTTCGCGAAGAAGCTACCATGCTTGGGAAGCTACCATGCTTGGGACAGCGCCATGCGTAGCCATCGGCCAACGCAGCTGTCATCTCCCAACGACACGCCACGAGGCACAACGGACAGTCGAGGTTTGCTGCAAGTAGGCGAAGCGCTTGTAGCCAGGTGACCGTCCTCCTAGTCGATCTCGTCGCGATGACCAAACTTCTCAAACGGAAGCCGCGCAGATTCACATTTACATTTGCTTGTGCCATCTCGAAGAGAACCGAAAATTGATATGAAGTAGGAGTCATACACATCGCCTTATATACCAATAAGCTCATGGGAACGAAAGACAACCTTCTCAACAATAAAGCAGATCCAATATTGGAATCCTTTTATGTTTCGCCTTAGCAACAACTACAGGAAATGTGTTCCAATTGCCTGCGTCTGACGAACATGCAACGTAGGCAAATATAATATGCACTTTCACAGAGAAATCTATGGGAACCTAATGAATGAGTGGTACATTTCCGGCTGTCGCCACTACTTCGCAGAAACGACTTGTATGAAAGTTGTTCATTCTCTTACGACAACGGCCCACCTGCGATTCAGTACGATGGTTAGATAATGCAGTTGTTTTTATTGTGGGAAGAATGGCTTAAACAATAAAATTCATCTTCGAATTAAGCTCGTCGTAATTGCGCGGCAGTTACCGTATTACCGTGTTCGCCGCCAATCGATGTATCACGAGAAGTTTTCGTTTACATACAAAGTGGCGGGGAAATTGTGCATAATTTGTTCCAAAGCTGCACTTTTAATGGTGACAAATAAAAACTAGCTGGAAATGAAGAATGCATGTTCTTAGTTGAGTTTGTCACATTAACTAATTACGGGAATAACTTTCCCAGCTTAGCAAACTGCTCAATTTAACAAAATGTTCACATAAATAAATATATAAGATTCACTCTAAGTCTGGATGTCATTCGTTGGAGCACCGACTCGTGCGTTGATCATCAACTGAAAAAGAATTTACCCACGGGAACAGAATTATTGGCTATTCATAAGACTTATTTTGGTTTTTACATTAAGTAGAAATTCTAACCTTTCATTACCTGCAAATATACGATGATTTCACAGGTAAATATATTAGGTATATGGCATGTTTCAGTAAACCCACAAAAATAGAACAAGCCGTGACAATCTGAACGATTTCTGAGCAGAATTGAGAATTGACCTGTATTCCAAATGTAAACAAACTGATTGGAGTAAGACCGCAATTGTTTTTTCGTGTGTGTGTGTNGTGGGTGGGGTGTTTGGTATGTGTGCGTTGTTTGTGTTTATATACAGCTGAATATGTATTGTTATTAAAATTGATGTCGATAGGAACCACTGGTAATATGAGGATGTATTTCCCTACACGGCTATAGGCCTGGCTATTTTGTTAGACTTTGATGGACATCACACATTTAAGAGAGATGCAAGTTTGTGATTTTGACTAAAGTTGCTCAGAATGTCATTTACATGATGGCAATGATTGTGAGGAAATTTACGATTTTTTGATGGTTCAGTTTTCTTTTAGTCAACCAAAAGTTATCGTGTCTGTAGTAAACCCCTATGAAAATATACCATTGTATTCCATGATAAATACCATGGTGTTTTGAAACAGGTTAACCGTGGTAAACCTTGGTAAAATACCATGATATACCATGGAAACCATGGCAATCTATGGTGTTTTGAAACAGGGAAACCATGGTAAGATACCATGGTGTTGTGAAACAGGTAAACCGTGGTATACCATACATTTACCATACACAATATATAAAATGCATGGTCTACCAGAATTTACTATGTAATGTCATGGTTTACCATGTAATACCAACGAAATACCATGGTATACCATGTCATTCCATGGGATACCATGGTTTACCATGGTTTACCTGTTTCAAAATACCATGGTATACCATGCATTTACACAAGGGAAGTGTTTCTGAATATCTGGATGTATAAATGATTTACAAAAAATAATGAAGAAATGTATAATATGAAATAATCATGCAAATATGACGAAGTTGAGTACGTATGAAAAGTAGAAATGTCTACCGTCTAATAACTAACAGAATGGTTTCCATGAATGTGTAAATCATAAAACAATTTCACTTCATATAAGAACGTTCGCCTGGGTGATCATGCTATTATATTTAACACGAAGTATGTGGAAAAATTCACCCTTCTTTTTGAATGTGCAACAAATGCACAACACAGGTACTTCAAGGTATATTACATAAAACAAACAACGAAAAACACTAATGTTGAAGATTATTAATTTATTGATTAACACTATTAAACAATTAATAATGATGACATTTCAGAGTTCAAACTAGACATCAATGTACATTGTACACAGTAATAGTATATGCGAATTGTGTTCTGTAACAAATCAATAAACTCTGTTCACACTTTCTGATGTGATTATTTCCAAAGGAGCATCGTTGACAGGCTGATGATTGAAATCACAAGATGTGGAAACCGACATCAGATCGACACTTCCAGTGGCGTATCTAGGTGGGGGCATTGAGCCATGGCTCCCTTTTGTTAAATTATTTTTGCATGTAACCTGTTGCACCGCTACATGGTAGCAGGTGAACTAATTGGTGACTAAGCTTGCCCCCCCCCCCGCGAGATCCTAGATATGCCACTGTTAGGTAGGTAGGGCTGGAACGATACACTACTTCAAGTTACGATACGTATCGCGATACAGACTACACTGACTAGAATGATACGACAACAGTAAAACACACGTTTATTTATCACGTGGACAAGGTAACGCTACAGCAGACGTCACGTCGTCACTCACATGAGGTCCAAATTGCACGCGAGCATTGAAAAAAAAATAATTGTGTAAATAGTTTACATAGATTATAGTCAGATATACATGTGGAAAACGTACTACGTGTTATATTTCGCTATTTTATCGATACACAGGCAGGTGTGGTTCGTGTTGAACGTTTACTGCTTCACAAAGGTGACGTGAATAATGTTTTGCCTACCGCTATCGCATATCGTAGTGTACCGCGATAAAGATATTGTGTATCGTGAGTAGTTATAGGGTATTTTTGAATAAGTAATTGTGGCGGTATTTTGGGTCCATTTTGGTGGTTATTAAAACAGACATTGGGAAAACCCACATATAGCTGACGTGGCGGTTAGTTGGGGAAAAACCACATTCTGCTGACGTTGCGGTTATCGAGGGATAAACCAAGGGGATGGGTGGCTGCCTAGTAACATGAATTCGGTGGGGAAACTTCACATTCCTGACTCCATTATTGCTCGCTCGCTGCCTGACAACTGAGTGAAGAACTAGAGGGTTAAACTAGTGACTAATTGAAAATACGAACAAACGCAGTGGGTCGTGTGTACACGTGTTTTACTGCGCGAGTCAAGAGGGTAACATTTTCTTACAAAGCTTATTTTACATATGCTACATGCAGTTAAATACTGCTCAGTGATATACGAAAAACGTGAACGGTGAAAAGGAAAGACCAACTCTCTAAATGCTAAAGGCGATTTATGCTGTCAATTCTGAACAGCATTGTTTACTTATAACATAAATGTCGGGGAATTATCGCCGCATAGCGGTTAGTGAGGGTTAATTTTAGTTAATTATAAGTACGTTTTCATTTGTGACTCGTGAGTTTATCGGGAGGGAGTAGGGTAGGTGCTCGGGTTTCGCAGAATGCAGCGGGCTATATACACATGTTGAGTATAATATGTCGCAAGTCGAAGAGTCGAGACCACAATTGAATGATATGACCTACAACATATTATATTTTATTCGTTATTTGGACCTCGTTGCGGTTAAATAGGCCCGGTAGCGCGGTACCTGTCGATGACAGTCCATGTCAAGCTTGGTCTACGTTTGTTAAATCATATTTTCTTAGTTTGCTATCCCGTTTGTTTTTATATATTTTTTTGTCTTAATTCAGCTTCTTTAGACCTCGATGAAAGGACAGCTTTGTATAAAACGAATTTTTTATGTCACACTTAAAAAAAATTGTAAACAAATTTCACAAAGATTAAGGAAATATTACAAATATTTTGCTGTTTGGAAATGGAGCAGCGTGTAATGGTGTTTCTTGGAAACCAATAAAACAACTTTAAAATGTTTTTTATTATTTATTTACCAAATAGAAAGTGACAAACGTGACAACGATGGTGGTAGTTATTAGTTCTCATTCTTGGTCATAAAAATACCGTACCAGTTCCAGTTGTACACTACCATCTGGTATCTGATGGTATACCACTTCCTTCAGTTGCACACTACCATCATTTGCGTCATGGTTGTATACTTCCTGCTTGCTTCCAGCCAGCTGTCCACTCTGAGTTGGCGAGTTCAGCTGTTGCGTGTCACTGCACGTGAGCGTGATAGGTTGTGTCATGTGGGTGGTCCACATTGATCAAGTCGACCTAGTGGACACTGCCATCAACTACATGTACATCACAAGGTAGTTTCACAAATTTATCAGTTGGCTGTCAAACTGTTTCTGACCAGTGGCCATACGTCGCTGTCCACTGCGGCCAAAGCACTAACATGTAGAACGTGACCTTACAAGTCAAATTATTCAACTTATAACTTTTGTGGTGAATGTAAGTCATCGTGCAATGTGTGTTGTCACTAGAGCCACAGCTTGGATGGAGTATATGTGACACTCCTACATATTCTGTTACTAGGAGACACTTCTTGGAAACAAATATGGGTCACGCTATTACGTTTATGCTAGCTAGAAGTGCTTCTTATAAAAATACAGATCAATTTCGTAGGAAAATACAGGTCAGTGTTACTACACATAATGTCGCCAGGGGCGTCACAACTTACATATATGGTCGCTATGGGTCAAGTTATTGTTTGTGCTCGCTATGGGCGCTTGCCATGAAAATGTAGGTCAATGTAAATACACACCTAGAGTCGCTAGGGGCGTCACAACTTACATATATGGTCGCCAGGGGCGCTTCGTGGATTAAATATAGGTCACCTTATTGCGTTTTTGCTCCCTATGGGTGCTTGTTGGGGAAATACAGGTCAATGTTAATACACGTATAGAGTCGCTAAGGTCGTCATACCTTACATATATAGTTTCTAGGTGCGCTTCATGGGATATATATGGGTCACGTTATTGCGTTTGTACTCGCTAGGGGCACTGCTTAGGAAAATACAGGTCAATGTTAATACACATATAGAGTCGCTAGGGGCGTTTGTTGGGACAATATGTTTTGGAACAAGTCGCCAGGGGCGTTACAACTCACGAATAATATCCAGTGCCTTAGACAGATTAGTATACGCGTTGGTAAATAAAATGCAGAAGAGGCTTTCTACAAGGTACATTAATTTTTTCAAGCACTCGAGAAGGGGGGCTATATTTTCAGAAAGACACCGGGCGGTCGTATTGGAAAGCAAGTTGTGGGGCGCCCATCTTGAGAGGAAACACGTGGGGCGGCCATATTGGAAAGCAATGCGTTGGGGTGGTCTTTTTAAAAAGCAAGTCGTGCAGGCAGCCATTGTGGAAAGCAATACGTGAGGCGCCTATATTGGAAAACAAGTCGTGAAGGCGGCTATGTTTGAAAGCAATGCGTGGGAGCGGCCATCTTAGAGAGCAAGTCGTGAAATTGGAGGAGTTGACACAACAGTTTTTCGGTGTATATATACATATTTACAGGATTATTCCATTAAATAAGTGTTCATTACTCACAACCAACGCGCTTATATTGGCTTCCTTCGCAATACATTGTCTCTTTCTTTTTTTAATAGCTTTCTTTATTGCCACTGACGCCTCCTTTGCCGAACACTCTGTAGTCAATTTCGCCATGGTACCACTTGCTGCAATACGAGTGAATGACACTCTGTTCAGTCAACTGTTGTTGTCATGAAATATAGGTCATCCTATGAAATAGCATGGAGCATAGTTTCAAATGACGAGTCTACCAATCAAACCCGAAGACTAAAACTGTTGTTGATTTCATGGCTTCAACACCTGCTGCGTATATATTCTAACATTGTTGCAGACTGACGCATTTTTGCGTAAAAAAAACACCAGGTATATCAGTGCAATGACATTCTATGAGATTCTAGAAACGATTCTCGACAAAAAAAGTCCAACAATTTGTCTGCAAATTGCGGAAATGGTGTCGTTGGCTACGGGCTCCTAATTACTGGACGCTTCGTCTAATTCATAGACATTTTGACAATAAACATTTAATTTATTTATTTTTTACATCCGGGCTGCTCTCGGCCACCTTTACATAACTGCCAGAAAACAACACGAGAAGTGTCCGTCATGGGGGTCACGTCAGACGCCTCATGCAACATAAGGGTAGCAATTTTGCGTGATTGTTTCTTTTTTGCTACGCTTTCACTTAAATAGGCCATACACGTTTCCTATACGTTACCTTAGGAGGCGTGTTGTTGTGCATGCGCAATCGGAAATGGCTCAAAACTGGTATGTACTTAGAAAATACATTACATTTGTAGTTAAATACAGCTGCTCTGATTAAAGTGTTACTTAGAGTGAAAGCGTTACTACATTGTGTTATTCCTTGTTAAATGCAACAAAATGTATGAAGGAAAACAAAAAGTTAAAGAAAATGACACAAAAATGTGACACTGTTAAAGAAAATGACACTTTAAAAAAAGTTTCAGAACAATGTTACATGTTATACGCCTTCCTAAGAAACCATTACAACGTGGTAGAAGTGGTACATTTTCCAAAGTCGTTCGCCAAAGGGTAGCAATTTTGCGTGATAGTCAAAGATCAGCGTTTTTTTGATACGGTTTCACTGAAAATGGCCACATACGTTTCCCCTTGATGTCGCCTCTTAGGAAGATGATGGTTCCGCATGCGCAACCGGAAATAAACATTGGGTGATAATTGACGTATTTAACATGCAAATTAGTTAGGTTACTAAACATTAGGTGTACTGTAAGTTGTTCATAGACTATCAGCTAAGGGTGCCACTAGTGGGTTCAGCATACAGTTACATTTCCCATTGGATGTTAACGTTTTGCAAAATTATAAGAAAATGTGACCATCAAAAATTCTAAAAGTTTTCACCAGCCGCTGTCATCATCCCACTGACATGCTGGTCGAGTTTTGTCAAAATTAGACATTTCTAACTCTTGTAATATGCCTGTATATGCGATACCCCTCAATGTTTACCAATGTTGGCATGAATTACGACGCACGTGTCTAATCGCCAAAAAAAAATCACAAATATCCTTCCGCCTATCATCTAAAAATCCACCATTTCACTCTCAACAGCTTCCGCCAGCAAACCTGGTAATGTCCGTGCACAAATGCACTTATGTCAGATCGTATGATTTTTTTAAAACGTCCTATATCCAAACTTACTATGCCCTACATTCTTGTGTAACACACCAGGAAGTCTAACTGAGACATGATCCCTAGTACCACAACGGGTCACCATGTTGCTCTCCATTAGTGCGGTCACTATCCACCAGGTGGCGTATGCCAAATAGTTGCTAGGCACTATGGGGCGCTGTTTTATGGAAATTAGTTCGTGTGTTATCCATTAGGGTGCGCCACCAGTCCCAAAAACCGCCCGCCGTTGTTGCGCTCATTGTTTATGTTAATCTCCGTTCGGTGGCGCCACCATTCGCTAGATGGCTTCACCGTAGGTGGGTCCGGCTGCCTCATTACACTTTCCATATATTGTAAACCTCCTGTATACTACAGACGATTTCCGGAAGGGGTGTGTTTGGTCACAACATTTGCACCTGGCACCGTCTTTAGACGTGTAGTCTTGGGACGACCTCTATCTATCTGTTTGCGGTGGACATCAACCTTGCTGATCTCTTCTTTGTCAGGAGTTCCCTTCTTCGTGTCTCCTGTCATCTGCTCCCTGGCTTCTGCACTTCTGCAAATGGCAATACAGCTTTTCAAATCAAGTTGTCGAATCTTCAAAAGTTCTTGTGTGGTTTGTTGATAACCATCAAACTGAATGTCAGGGATAGCTTTATCGTGGATCAGACTACCACAACACTCATTACAGAAATTATATGTCTTCGCGAGGTTCCGGAGACGTGTCACATAGCCATCAATGTTCTTATGGAGTTGTTGGTGATGCTTGTTGAAATGCCAACGTTCAAATGTTTCATTTGTTTCCCCAACAAAGTATGCTTCTAATTTCTGTATCACTGTTTGCAGATCAACGTTGGACTCATTGGGTACACATTCTAGAGCATTGAATATTTTTAGTACTAATCTCCCTGCACAGACACGTACAGTGAAGAAATAAGGATGTTTGTACATCCGGTGGATGTTGTTCCAACTTTGTGATTTTGGCATAATTGGTCCATTGTTGCTGCCACAAGTTGCAGTCCTCTTTGTCTTCAGGACAATCTCGAAGAGACAATGGTTGGGTGGGTTGACTCTTAGGTGCGGGAAATTTTACGCGCGAACGTCACTGCCACTGGCCTGGCCTTGGTTTGCGTCGTCGGTACTTTTGCAGTTTAGCGCCGCACCCCAAATAACCATAAAAACGGTCATAAACAGCCGCCAAACTTCTCCACACATATCTACCACATATACACTCATGTCACGTGATATGTCACGTGATCAAAAATTATATTTGTTATGTAATAAACGATCAAAATTGACAAAAACTAAACATCGTTAGCCAAGGCATCGCGGTGTGTTAAGTTCTCAACTCCTTTTGGCGGCGACACTATAACTGACAGTGACAACTTAAATGTAATATGCAAAGGCTTCACAGATGTTCGACATCTTGACAAAATTGCACACATGGTGTTTCGTGGATTTTCTATTTTTGCAATGTATTAACATTACATTTAGATATTTCTAAATAATATATGTACACTCGTGTCACAGCAAAACACAATTCAACATTGTTTGTTTGCTTCATAAAGGAATTTTGGGTAGATACGTAACTAAATTGGTTGTTAAGGGCATTTGCTTTATCATGATCACTTATTATTGATTGGTCGTTTACTGGAAGTGTGGGAATGCCAATGTTTTCTCGTTTGTTTGCCTTAATGAATGACCAGAACGTTTTGGGTTGATTTTTAGGCTGTCTCCAATTTGGTTGTTAACATATAGTCTGTAAGATTTTGCTAATGCTTTAGTAGCTTGCTTTTGGAGTTCCTTAATTTTTTCCAGTCGCCATTTAGTCCAATTTGTTTTGCCTTTTTGTGGCTTTTGCTACGTTTTATCTGCAATCTAGATAATTCTCGTGTTATCCAGGGGAGGTGGATTTTAGCTTTGGTGTTTCGGCTAGGTATGTTATTGTTAATCAAAGTAGTCAGTCGTTCGCAAACGAAAGTCCAGTTTGTGTCTATGTCCTGTGAGTTGGGGTCCCTGTCGATATATTCACTACTTAGTTTGTCTATGGCGTCTTTTAGCTTGCCCCAGTCTACTGTTTTGTAGCTAAAAACGTTGTGGCTTGTGGGGGTTTCCTGTTACAAACTGGGTTTAAGTTAACATTGAAAGCCACGGGCTCATGATCACTCATACCAGGAGTGGTATGGGTGTTGATGATAATGGAGGGATTTGAGGTGAGTATGATGTCGAGAATGTTACCCGAAGCTATACATGAGGGGTCGTTCACCACCTTTTTAAAAATTCATTTATTAATTCTACTAGTTTATTATGCTTGCTGTTATTAGTGATCTGATGGTTAATCAAGTTGATATCAAGGAGGCTAAACTCTCCAGCTATGACAACAATAGGGGAATTTTGTGATCAGCATAGGTTAGTTAGGGATTCATGGAGAATTTGAATTGATATTGGAGGTGATCGTTTGGGGTCGATAATAAGATACAGAATATATGCATTTGCTAAAAGCCGCCCGCCTGGCTCCTTTTTGCAGCGTGGTTGAGTTTGATAATCGGGCACCATTTCGTTTTTGTTGTCATTTAGGGGGTGAAGGACTCCTCCCACAGTTTGTCAACATCACTTTTTGGATTCCGCACTCCCAAATCACACTAAACCTGTCTGTTGGCATGCTTTACTACAAACTGCCTACAGGGTCAGTTTTCTGAAATTGGCAATGGTCTATTATAGTTATTTATATGGTAACACGGTGACACTGACTTCTTTACGTCGTTAGCTCAGACCCACCACCTATGGCATGGTTGGATATTTGAAACATGTATGTACTGATAATAATACATAGGATATCATATATAGAAAATCATATTTTAAGTATTAAAATAAGTTTTTGTAAATAACATAGTTACCTGCCCATTTCCATAAGTGGGTTATATATTGCATAAACCGAGAGAATCCGCAATTATTTAGTTCCTCCAAGATTCTGAGCTGACCCCTGGTAACACCTACCATAGGCATTTCCCAGAATGTTCTTTAATATTGTGCAATCTAATGCACAAAGCACATGTAAGCGGGGAGGGTGGGAGAGAGCTTTGATGGAAATGGACAGGTAAGTATTTGCAAAAAAAATATTTTAATACTTAAAATTAGATTTTGTTACGTAACAATGACTTAGCCTGTCCATTTCCATAAGTGGCAGAATTGAATATCAGGTAGGTGGGTAGTGTGCTTACCTAAATATCATAGAGTCAGTAGCAGGGTTTCCTTCATTACTATCTTCCATGTTGCAAAGGACCAGCTAACTGAAGAAACAGGGGCCATATTCATGGACCGGGACTAGCGCCTTTAGCCATAGCATGACGCCTAGGATATAGCATAAGCTGACTAGTCGGTATGCATGAACACCTACTAGGCTCAATTTCCCGATAAGTCCCGGCATATTTTAATGCCCAAGAACCACCAGGACTAACTCCTTAAAACAGTATATCGCTGCGATGCCACATCGCTAGAGATAGTGATATGGCATCGCCATATCGCTAGCGATATGCATCGCCATATTGGTCTCAAAAACCAACCCGGTCTTGGGTCAGCATGCTCACTACATTCTCAACCATTTGGAACAAGCGTCTCTTCTGAGATTTTTCAAAAGAAGTTGCAGCAAGACACTGCTACAACAGAGGAGACCTGTTGCTTTTGCAAGTTGAGCTCTATCAGACACCAAAAAGCGTCTGACTGGACTGTAAGCACAAATATTAGTTCAATCAACTCCCTGCCAGTTGGTGGGGTCAATACATCCATAACAACATTAATTCCTTCCAAATAGACGAGTTGTTCGGTCTTTGTCTGTCAGTAGCTAGTCGGCTGTCCTGCAGAGCCGCTGTAGAGTCTCTGGCTATCGGAAAGGAAACTACTCGTTTGGCAAAAGTTGTCCAAGCAATTAGTGTCAGTCTACACTGACCACATAATGCTTGTAGTACAAAGAAAAAACTATTACACCGATAGCAGCTAATGGAATGCATGTGTGTGCTGACACTGCACGTGGACAATGTCATACTTGGTTCAGTAGAAGGAACAAAGCATGAATTTATGAACACTGAAA
>SDWI01000791.1:49847-64900 GCA_009193005.1 Lamellibrachia luymesi | reverse complement strand
AGTTACAACGCTGGAAAGAATATTTCCAAGATATCTTGAATAGGCCTCCACCAGATTCAATCCCAGACATTGAAGAAACAACAGAAGACCTTAACATTAATTGTGGTAGGATATCCAAAGAGGATATCAAGAGAGCCATCAAAAGGCTGAAGCTAGGCAAAGCACCTGGAATTGACAACGTACCATATGATGTCTTAAAAGCTAATATTGGTGCCACCACAGACGTTTTATACAGCGTGCTAAATGAGATCTGGGATAAAGAGGAAATACCAAATGAGTGGAAGACAGGTATGCTAGTTACAATCCCCAAGAAAGGCAACCTCAGTGAATGTAAGAACTGGAGAGGGATCATGCTTCTATCACTGCCCAGTAAAATTCTCTGCCGTATCATCCTGGATAAGATACAAGAAACAGTTGACAAGAAGCTAAGAAAGGAACAAGCCGGCTTTATAAAGGATAAATCCTGCAGATCATATTGCTACACTCAGGATTATCATTGAACAATGCATTGAATGGCAGAGTTCCTTTTACAAAAACTGTGTGGACTTCGAAAAAGCATTTGATAGTATAGATAGGACAGTTCTATGGAAGCTCCTGAGGCACTATGGTTTAACTACACATTTTTTTTACCCTAATAAAGAACATGTACGAAGGTTTCACTGGTCATGTCATCTTTAATGGACAAGTTTCAGAGGGCTTCCAGATTGGAACTGGAGTACGACAGGGCTGCTTGCTATCTCCACTGCTCTTTCTGATAGCCATAGACTGGACAATGAAAAGATCCACAGAACACCATCGTACTGGGATCCAGTGGAACTTGTTCTCACAACTAGAAGACTTGGATTTTGCAGATGATCTAGCACTACTCTCAGAAACCCATAAACACATGCAACAAAAAACAGAAAGGCTTCAAGAAAAAAGCAGCCAACTGGGTCTTAAGATCAATGTGGGAAAGACAAAGGTGATGAAAATCAACAGCAGATCCTCCGAACACATCTCACTAGAAAGCGGTACTGTTGAGGAAGTACATGACTTCATCTACCTCGGCAGCAACATCAGTACAAAAATAAAGCCTACGCCCTGTATTGCTCTCTTCCCAACTATCCATATACACCAAGATCCGCATTTTCAACACCAACGTTAAACCAGTTCTTCTCTATGGCTGTGAAACGTGGAAAACTACTTATCTCTCAACAACAAACTCCAAGTCTTCATCAACAGTCGCCTCCGATACATCCTTAAGGTATGGTGGCCTAACAAAATATCAAATAAAGAGCTTTGGAAGAAAACCAAACAGGAAGAAATAAGCACTACAATCAAGAGGAGAAAATGGAGCTGGATTGGCCACACACTCAGAAAAGATCCAACAAATCCAACCAAACAAGCACGGGACTATAACACACATGGAAAGAGAAGACAAGGAAGGCCAAAAATCAACTGGAGACGCTCCACACTACAAGATCTTGATAAAGTGGGGGTCACCTGGCAAGAGACCAAAGCTCTAGCACAGAAGAGAGTGAGGTGGAGAAACATGGTTGACAGCCTATGCTCCTGAAGGGGCCAAGAGGATTAAATAAGTATTGCAGTCATGTATGTTCTTACCCGAGACAAATTTCTCAATTTCATTGTTGAGACAATAAAGAATTATCTTATCCACTACGACTCCACTATTAAATTACCTAATGCTTCAACAAACATTACAACTGTATCTTCAACTGATTTAGTCTATCGTAAATCCGGTTCATTTGCACAAACGAACTAGCATATTGCAGTGGATACTAGTTTGGTTTTTTGAAAAATTAATTTGAAGGAGGCACCTTTAAGGAGGCACCTATAAGTAAAACTCGAAACAATTTTCACCTTTGGTGTAGTTTTATAACTTTATCATGTGGTCGGCGAGAGGATGGAAGTCACACCCATGATCGGCATTGACTCGCACAGAGTTTAACATTTTGGATATCCACTGTTTCGAGCCCTACCAGATTTATTATTATTAAACATATATAACAGGCCATGTATCTGGGTGAAACACCTGCTCAACGGCCCTACAGTTGTACATATATAAGTAAAATACATTAAAATGAACTAAAACAGATAAAAGGAATAAATAAAATTAGCAAACAGTTTAAATAACTAAAATAAATAAGGTGCTTAAATTAGTTAAAGAAATTGGTAGAATAAGTTGGTTTACAAAACATCATAAAATATATAAATCAAATGTATAGCTAAAATGTCACTGGAATATCACTGCTGCAAAGTGCAAAGTTGCCTGCCGGAACAAACGCGTCTGCATTCCTGTCCTGAGGCAGGGCATTCTATAGAATCAGAACAGCCACAAAGAATGAACAACTAAAGTCAATTCTTTCGATGATTTCAACAAAAATATATGCACTTTTTAATTAAACCGACTGCGGATATTACAATTCACACACTACATATTTGAACATCAACAAACCAGATACACGACAGGCAAAATATGTAGAATCTGTAGTGTTTACTGTATAGTTGTAAAGAACACTAATATATTCTTGCATAGGGGAATAATTGTTTGAAAAAAACACAATTTATTATACATGATGAGAGCTTTGTAATTTCCTGCATGCATAATGCAACAATATTTATAGTCCAATGTCAAAACTGGTTTACAGTACACTGCAGGCCCAGTACATCAACATTCATATTTCACTGTGTCATGAAATAATATCCTGTACTTCAACATGAAGTAATGTTTATTTATTGTTCACTGTAGGCTGACATGAAAACATGAAAAAAGACAATACCCAAAGTTGGCATTAGCCAGTCATAAAAGGAACTATAAAGAAGACCATATTGTACACTGCAGCAGTATTCACAGTTCACTCTTTCATATATCCAATCCATGTCAATGTTCACAGAACATTATAGGCTCATTGCAGCAAAGTGCATCAGTCTATATGACATTGTCGGCTAAGTGTACACATATTCACCGTTTCGTAAATCCATGCATGTGTAATGTGTGGATTTCACAGCCTGATATACAATATTTGGCTGATCTAGACATGCCAAAATTTCTAGTAAAGCTGTCATGCAAAGTTCATTCTGGATGTCCATTCTCTTGGCTGGAGTAGCTGTTGCAATATATCCAATCCATGTCAATGTTCACAGGACATTATAGGCTCATTGCAGGAAAGTGCATAAGTCTATATGACATTGTCAGCTAAGTATACACATATTCACAGTTCACTGTTTTGTAAATACATGCATGTGTAATGTGTGGATTTCACAGCCTGATATACAATATTTGGCTGACATGCAAAGTTCATTCTGGATGTTGATCCTCTTGGCTGGAGTAACTGTTGCAGCACATAATCTTCACGGAAGTCACTGGCCCTACAATAACAGGAATAGGAATGTAAAATAATAAAATTAGTAGAATATTACTGTATGCACTATTTACTACAAGGTATGGTCATAGGAAGTTACTCGAACTTGTCTAGTTCTAGTACCCATTGTTACATTATGTAACAGATGAATATCAATATTGATGGATATCAGTATTGTTCATTGTCACTGGTCAAATTCTGATAAATTTAAATGTGTACAATCAGCCCAAACGAGATCTGACTGATTGAAACTTATAGGTGTTGCAGACAGTAGACAACCAAAACATTTTTATAATGTAATTTAATCAAACAAAAACATGCACAACTTGGTCACCATTAATAATTGGCTACTTTAAATGCAGCCTTATCACAGTCATAGAATTGTCAAGTTAATGACATGTTTTAAATTAGCTGTTGTTAGCATTAGCATAGTAAATTGACTAGGGGATGGCATAGGTAACTGAAATGTATTTTGTGTATTGTTGGGGCATAACAAATGTGAGTTGAAGTCACGTTCAGCAGGAAACAAAGGCGAATTTTTGAACAACAATGTCACATGTACACCACTAATACAGTATTTGGAGAAGCCAAAAAAGTTGCTCATCTGTCCCCGATATATCCGTGGGTGCAACTGCCACCATACCCTGTTACAGGGCCTATGATTGTTAGTAAATATCTGTGAAATGGATTTCAGTTGCTACATTGTTGTTTTGTGGAAAGCAATACTGATCCATTGTTATTTCTTATTTAATTAGGCATGTTGAGCAATATTATTATTCATGTGTATTGTTTTACATCAGAACATCACAATTTATCATATTTTATGTGTGACAACATAACAAGTGCCCAATGTGTTAAGTTGGTGGCATGCAGGAATTAAATTATTAAAACCAGATCTTGTTATCAAGTAATACTTGCCATAATTGTTATTGTTATGCTTTTTCATAATTGTCTATGTAGAGTACAATTAAAATCAGACTTTTACAGGGGTTATGATTTGTGAATGATTTTCATTAAAAATCAAGTTCTCAGTGCAACTTCGCATTGATGTTAATAAGCATCACAAATGATACACATTCATGTGCACAAACACGCCAAGTTTGGAATGTGTCTATACATGGCCCACACTTAATATTTTGTATCTGCTTTCAATTGTAAGTTGTGGAACTAAAGTTTTCTATCATGACAGTAATATCCCATTTAGTAGTTATATCAATATAATAAACATTGTAAAAAATATAAATTAAAATAATATAAACTTAATTATTAATGTATGAAAAACAATGAGGAATTGCCAAGTCAGTGTTTTTGTTAATACATTGTGGTTCAAAGAAATGGTAGTATGATACTGCTGATATAATTATGAAAGTTTCAATTACCATTCAGTAATGCAGTGAGCCTCATCAACTACAATTGTAGTTGCTTCTGTCATCAGGCAAGTACAAATTCACTATGCAGCTGTCATGCAAATACAGTGCGTGCGTGTTTATAATACCATGTTAATATTTTTATAATATATATTATAAACATGGCCTAGGTTGCATACAATTACACAAAATCAAATCAATTACGTTTCATTTGAATTACACTAGTCCTGTTTCAATTACAATTACGTATGCGTTATATGGATCTCCCCACAGAAAGGCACATGTATGCAAAAATGGCACACACCAAAGAATGACAAAAAAGGCACATTTGAGCATGGTATAATTAAGATTAATCTAACCTTTATTTCTACACTTCAGGAACAAATGTAAATCTGAACTGAAACAAATAAAAAAAAAAATAATTAAATTAGAATTGAAGTTGCAAAGTGAGGTGCATTCAGATGAGATACATTTTTCAAAAACTGACAGTTAAGTTTCTTCAAATTGAATGCCCCAGAAGCCATAAAGAAGTGCTCATCTTTTCTCTGGTCAGCAAAATTGTGTACTAGTTGCAAGTTCAGGCCATTGTCCATTTGTGGGTGCGTTTTTTGACACTTTCACATTACATACACAATTAGCATGTAAATGCTTATTTCTTTCGCTGAAGCGTTCAGACATAGCTATTAATCATCGGTTAAAATTTAAGCAAATTCTGAGGCATCAACTTTAAAAATTTCTTGATAATTGGTCGATTTGACACGGATTGACCCATATATCAGTCAATATGTGAAAATAACTGGTTATTTTTACATACAAGAAACAGAGTACAGAGAGGAAAAATTTGCTATTTTGGTTATTCGTGTTACATTTATGAGGGGTCTATCTTTGGCTGAGAGCTACATCAATACCATATTATATTAGTAACTGCAATACGAAATGGGTGTACCATGTAGGTACTAGGTCTAGGTAAGCTAATTAGAAAGTAATATAGACGTATGCAAGTTTGATTTAATTGTATAAAATATAATCAATTTATTTAAATAATGCTTTACAAAAAATAAGGGGTAAGAGCCCCAAATCACACTTATTTTCTCATGTTTTCAGGTGCCTTTTTTAGAACTAACTTGATTGCGATGCAAACATGAACCACGAGCAGAGGTGCCAACTCTACCGCTTTGGCGGTATATCTACCGCTTTTTCGTTAATTTTAGGATTATCTACCGATCTACCGCTTTGCCTTGGTTCTGAAATCTACCGCCAAATTTATATTTTTTGGGAAAAAAAAATGTCGCGCTTTATAAATTATATATGATTATAAATCGCCGAACCGCGCTTCAACGCGACATTCGTTGTCACCACATAGGCCTACTTCGTTACAGGGTCAGATAGAGTTCAGTGGGTCAGCGGCTAAAAGCCGGAGACACCTCTGAAATAACTTCTGCCATATATTTTGTTGTGTTCAATTACATCGACGATTCTGATTGGCCAAATTTTTCAACATTTCGCGGG
This sequence comes from Lamellibrachia luymesi, assembly GCA_009193005.1. NCBI lineage: Eukaryota > Metazoa > Annelida > Polychaeta > Sabellida > Siboglinidae > Lamellibrachia > Lamellibrachia luymesi. Next base: position 58,662 of record SDWI01000791.1, on the reverse strand, counting down.
TGATCATTCTTGCGACACCGATTGTGAAACAAAATGTCTACCTCTCGGAAGAAAGCGCGTTACCGCAACAAATTCAATTCAGAATGGTCCGCGGAATTCCCGGGTATCGTGAAATGCAATATGAGTGCAGAAAAGGCCCGGTGTATCTACTGTAACACCGAGTTTGGCATTGGGCACGGCGGGCGAAGCGACGTGAAGCGCCATGTGGAGCGAGAAGACCACAGCAATGCAGTTGCGGACGCGAAAAAAGCTGGCAGGCAAGTAAGGCTTTCAGATATGCGCTGTCCGCCGAGGGCAAATGCTACACTTGACGACAAGGTAGCGAAGGCGGAAGCCTTGTGGTGCAAGTTTATCACAGAACATAACTTGCCATTTGGGGTGTCGGATTGTTTCTGTTAATTGGTCCCTATCATGTTTACGGACAACTCCATCGCTAGGCAAAGTCAATCGCCCTACAATGTTTTTCTATCTGGCTGTTGCTACTAGTAGGGCGAAGATCTCGCTCGGCCGAAACGTAAGTATTTTCATGAAACGTGAAACCTTACAAAAACGTGTCTGTATGCATTCTTATATGTATATCACTAAAGTTACCTGACAATAACCATGTAAAAGTGTGAAATTATTACCTTTTTGTCAGAACGCATGTGCTTGTCAAGGTTTGTATATAACCGGATGTTGTTGTGAGCGAGAATAGCATGCGGGATTTCCATAGATCTATATAAGGTCACGCTAAGAATTGCCGTCTGCTGGCCATAGAGTTACATCATTAATAATGCCCCTATAAACTACTAACTTACTAACGGGTGTTTTATTTATGTCTGTGCTGCTGGCCCATTCTGGCCTCATTCTACACGAAATCGCGTTTGATCATGTGACCCAAAGGCAACATCACGTGCACAGTATGGCGGCTAATTGTGAAATGTTTTCTATGTCACCGATAAAAGTACTCATAAGTAATTATTTGGAGCACATTTCTTCAGTTTCTTGACGCCCAATCGTCGGTTGTATGTCACAGAATACACATGTGAAACGGTTAGTGCGTATCGGTTTTAAAACTTAAGTTATTAGTTCCGTAGCCAAATGGCTACGGAACTGCCAAAATGTCGCGTTAGCAAATGCCCGTCAGGCCTTTCGCCCCAGAGACGAAGAGTGGGGCGAACAATTTTGCCTACTCCATCGCCAGCAAATTCGCTTGCCGTCGGACGAAGACCGCAGCGGTGGTGACGGAAGCATTGTCCCCAGACGAGATCAAGAAGACAGTCGAATACGCGAATGAGGGGCCTGTGACTTTGATGTTAGATGAGTCTAACAAGTTTCGCCCCAGAGACGAAGAGCGGGGCGAACATTTTTGCCTAACGATAATGTGATAATGTAACGCACTTTTTAGATACGAGCGTGCACACACGCTTGCTTGCGCTCGCACACGCACACATTGGCTCCTTTTGAATAACTAGCGACACATCTTTTTTCTCACCTGGGCTCAACATGATTACAATAGTTTTGTCTCCACATATCGTAAAGGACATTTCGCTAAATTTTGATATCTCATTTTACCTCCACCTTCATTATTCATAATTATATGTAATTTGTAAAACTGTGAGGTCTTGCCTTATCTCCACCGTAATTTTACTAGTGTGGCTTTGTGTCTAACTAAATTGATATTTGGACTATTGTAACAAAATCCGTCATTGCAGGACAGTGCTCAAGGCATGAATCATGATCTACTATCTGCAATGTGAAGCCACAGCGAGTATGATGAAAAAACAAGTGTTGGGGTGCGATTTTCAGTCTGTTGGCACTGAGTGACGTTTTGTCTTATACAATATTCAATGCATTTCCTCGGTAGGGGGCGCAATTCGGTTGCTTGACCCTTGCGTGCTGAGCTCTACCTTGGTTTGCAGTCTACCTGTTGTAAAGGCAGAGTTTGACCTTCTTCCGTTTCAGAGACGATACCGGTGTATAAATGCAGAAAAAGTCAGTTTCGTTCCCCAGGCGATAAGCCGTCTCAACAAACTCTGATTTAAGTGTTCAGCACGTGCAAGCTGATGGCTGAACAGTGTATTTATGTGTGTCTATATAGTTGAATATCTTAAGAATTGATTCTTATTACCAAACTAACAGTAATTTAATAATAATGTATGTGATCGCATGTCTTAAATCACACTAACTTATGTACGTAAAGGCAGTGTGATTATATTGTATGGACTACTTTCATGTATGTACTACTGTTATTACTTTTATTAACTTATTTCATGTATGTATTACTTTTATTAACCATGTTTACCTAACATTTTATCCTCTTTACCTCTGATGCTCAGCAAGCAGAAGACAATTATCCAATGTTTTATTGGGTAATAAACTCGTATCGTATTATAGGTTAGTATGACTTTACGGTTATTCTATCACAACAGTGTAATTCCTCCACAATCACCAGATGGAAAACACCCAGATTTATGTATACTAAAATGACTACATTTCAACCTAACCATTTCGTGCCGCTGGTTGCTGTGTCAACACCATAAAAAACGCAGCCACCAACAAGTAGGATCAAGCAGCAAACGTATGAACACCGTAACATCGTTCTTCAAAAGCACTTCTGGGCTATCCGAAGAGCATGACGTAGACATCCAGAGCCCGGATGTTCGCGGAAGAAGAAACAAGCAAGAGAGCAGAGAGCATACAAAGGCAGACGAGAGCAACAGGGAGACATTCTCTCAAGATGGAGAATACGAAAAATCTGACTGGGAAAATGGATTAAAAACAGAGGATATGCTAGTAATAGTAATAGTTTTATTTTGCTTTGCAGCCATAAAGCTGAATAGTACATGTGTAAGCGTACATGGTGAATATAATTCTATACATTAAAAGGGAAAAAAATAAAAGGCAATGAATTAATAGAGCATTAAATTGCACATAAATAAATATAGTATACATCAGTATTAAATTATAAACATTACATTGCTTGTAAATAAATATAATTTGTATTAAATTAAGAGAATTTAATTGCATATAAATAAATGAAAGAGACTATTGAATCGCATGCACACAAGTAAAGACACTAAAATTGGGTTTTATGTTAATTACAAGCAAAAAGTAGAAGATTATAGAATAAAATAAATTCGTGATCAGGTTTACTGCCAGTGGTAAAGTCCATATGGTATAAAAGAGTTCTTAAGTCTATCAGTTCTACATCGAGGCACAGTGTACTTGTAGTTATTTCGGTTTGCGTGGGTAGGTTCCCTGATTGGAGGCAGAAGATGATGCAACTTGTGATTATGTTTTTGCATGTTCGTGAATAGAGTTCTACATAGTGTTTCCCTCCGGTCTGCCAGTGTTGGGATTCCCTCCGGTCTGCCAGTGTTGGGATTCCCTCCGGTCTGCCAGTGTTGGGATTCCCTCCGGTCTGCCAGTGTTGGGATTCCTGCTGTGACGATGGCTTCGGCGTAAAACACATTTCGGAAAATTATGCGCGTTGCTCTTCTTTGTATGAATTCGAGCTGCTTCATTTGTTGTTTGGTTAAACTCGTGTGCCACACCTGGCAAGCGTACTCAACCACTGATCGGACCAGTGATGTGTACATTTTAACGAGGTGGTGGGATTCAACTCCAGCTCGGTTGAATAGTATTATGAATTGTACTGGAAGTATATGCAAGAAGGTAAACATACAGGGTTTCAGCAACATGTGACAGAATACACAGACGGTGGCAACAACGAGTCATTACCTATTTCTGAAGACATATACACTTTGGTCAGTGTCACAGTTGAACATGCTTTATCTGAGGCCGAGAAATTGGCGACTACATCAGAGACGTAATCCTGAGGAAAGTGAAGCGAGCCAGGTGATATACAGTCATAGCACATGAGGTGACTGACACTTCCGATACGTAGATTCCGTCGCTACTACAAGAAGACCTCGTAGATTTAACTGAGTGTGACAATGGCATTACGGGATAAGCTCTCGCAGCTAATATTCTTGTGCTACTCAACAGGTTTAGCGTTAATCCGAATCCGGCGTGGCCAGTGCTATGATGGTGCGTCCAACATGAAAGGAACAAGAAAGGGAGCTGCAGCCATCATCACATGTCAGCTCAAGCAGGCCCTATACCTCTGTAGCCTGCAGGCCGAAGCACAGGACGTGGTGAAGGCAGTTTCTGAGACTTACTTGGTTGTGAGTCAAATGCAAGATGTTTGAAACAACATTGACAAATACCACGACGAGTGGTATCATGGAGTTGAGGAAGTGTGCAGTACTCTAGGTGTTGTACCATCTCTGCCAAGGCGATGCGATCGACAGGAACACCGCACCAACATGCCTGCTGCTGATCCATCAACATACTACCGTCGCTGTATCTCTGTGCCAACGGTCAATCATCTCCTCTCAGAACTGCATACAAAGTTCAGCTTTACCATCGAACGGCCATGCTGGGAATAAGTTTGGTACCCTCTGCCTTAGTCACCCTGCCAACAGACGACGTAAAGACCAATCTCACCAAGCTTGTTGACTTTTACAAGGAGGACCTCCATTCCTCTGATAGTGTGACCAGCGAGTTGCACACCTGGACTGTTAAGTGGGAATTGCAGATGCAGCGGTGTTGCAACTCTCCGTCATTCGCTCTGTCCCGTGCAAACAATCTTTTTCCAAATGTTAGGGTGCTTATGTACATTTTGTCCACCTTGCCTGTGACAAGTTGTTCAAGCGAAAGGTCACACAGTGGACTTAAACGCATATTCTGAAAAGACCTTGCCGACATTACTTACATATTGTTTTAGAATGCACGGAATGACGTCTAACTTTGAAGAAACAAAATCCGGACCCCCCCTAATTTTACGATGATACCCGTTTGGAAACCCCCCAACATATCAATCCTGAGTTGTCAATATTGCCAATATCCTGGGCGATATGTCTCGATAACCAGATAATACTTGATACTGTCCATATTAACATTATATTTGTCTTCTCTTCTGCCTACAGTCCCTTCGTTTTCCTTCATCGGTATCGACGTCATTTTAAACGAGGCCTATTTCAAACACGAAGAAGAAGAAGAACACGTGACCTAGTACTCGGCTACTGCTGCACGGCAAGCAAAATAATGGTGTCACGGCAGGTCACGTTATACAATGCGCAGTACGCATTCTGGCACGGGGTAAGGGAGACCGGGGGTTGGGGAGACCGGGGGTAGGGGAGACCGGGGGTTGGGGAGACCGGGGGTAGGGGAGACCGGGGCCAGTTGCTAACATTTTCAGTTCAAGTCACTTTTTGTGAAAAGTATGTTAGATGCATTATTTCTGTCAACGCATACATTAAATTTATTATTCGTGTTAAGAAAATGTACCATACCAATGATATTCCATAGATGGGAGAAGTAACGGAGTGGGTCATTGTATCCTAAGAGATCAGTAAGACGGTGGTCAGAGTGGATAGATGGAAGGGGCGCGTAGTGATGGCGTGGCTGATGATTAGGAAACAAATGATGTGTGTTATATATGTGTGTATGGGCCACAGACGGGAAGGATGGAGGCAGAGAAAGAGGAGTTCAGGGATGCTTTGGAGAGGATGATGGATTGGTGGAGCTGGAGGTGCTGCTGTGTACTGCGGGATACTTCAATGCACATGTTGGATTAGTGGAACCAGGTGAAGAGGAGAGCATTGGCAGATATGGATGGGGAGCGAGGAATAGAGATGGTCGAACTGTGGTGGGGCTGGTGGCGAGAAATGGGTTAGCAGTGGCTAGCTCTTTCTTCCTGAAGCGAGAGAGCCATAAGATCACATACAGGAGTGGACAGCACAAGACAGAATTAGACCTGCTGATAGTCCGGAAGCAGCAGCTTATTAAGTTTATACACACTATTTCGTATTCCCGTGAGTTAGGATTTATTAGCTTCATTCTCTTATATAACTTATCTCGACATTTTATGGATTTTAATAAACCCATGGTGATCCATTTGGATTTTTTATGTCTATATTTATAAAATTTCACTCTTTTGCTCAACGTATGATTATTCTTGGCATTTTCAATTACTTCATGTATAATATTGTAACTTAAATTAGGGTCTGTGGTCAAACTTGTGTCTAGTTTGTTGTACAAATCGGATGCACTAATATAATTTATTATATTTTGAATAGCTTTCTTGTTTTGTGTGTTTATTTTAATCCATTTAGGACTTGGTGGATTGAATACCGAAATTTCTAAGAGAATAAAGCAAGGGAGGTGATGTGATAATTTGTTTATTAATATACCAGATGTAGCTGTGGATGTTGAACTCTGAAATTTACAGAATATATTATCAATTAGGGAACCATTGGAGCGGTATAATCTTGTTGGAAGTGTGATTTGTGGAAATAGACTATGGGATGTCAAAAGATCAAAGAATTCGCAATTTCGTTTATCTTAAGGAGATTAAGATTGTAGTATCCGGCTAATTTAATAGTTATGTTCGATTTTTCTATGGATAAGATTACTGTAGTGAATTCATGAATAAAATGCCTAATATGTTCTCTTACCATACTCGGTGGTCTGTATATGTTACGAATAGTAATTGCTTTTGATAATCCACCCCCTGTTACCGTAATTATCAGTCCCTCCCAGTATTCGTACGTGTTTATATTTAATTGTACTTCATATTGGAATCTGTTATCTACATATATTATTAAGTATGAAGAGCTCAGTGAAGAAGTTGATGGTTTCGAGGAAGAATGGAAAAAGTACAAAGAAGCATTTGTGGGAGCTGCAGAGGAGCTATGTGGAAGAACATCGGGAAAGGGTGGAGTGTCAAGGAGTAGTAACCAAGGATGGTGGACAAGCGAAGTTGCAGAGGCAGTATGCGAAAAGACGGAAGCCTGGAAAAAAATTAGAAGACCAAGGAGAGAGGAAATCCAACAGATGCAAGGATGATACACACATACGGGCAGAAGAAGAGAGCTGCAAAGAGAGCTGTTGATAAGGCGAGGAGGGATATGGAAGCAGACGTATATAGCAAACTAGATGAGGACGGTGGAAAGAAGATGATTTATAAAATGGCCCGAGACATGGACGAAAATAGTAAGGACGTGAAGGGTGAGCCGGTGATCAAGGATAGAAATGGGAAGTTAGTGACAAAACAAGAGGCGGTGCTGAAGGTCTGGGAAAGTTACTTCAATGAGCTACTGAACCAGGAAAGAGATAACAACGATCTGGAATTATCATCATATGTAGATGGGAAAGTGGAGTTAACTGATATTACGGATACAGAGATGCAAACCCGGATGAAAGGGATGAAGAAGGGAAGAGCAAATGGTATCGATGATATGCGTGTGGAAATGGTAATGGCAGTGGGGGCGAGTGGAATCAGCTGGACAGAGAGGCTGCTGAATACATGTATGAGGCAAGATAAGGCACAAAAGGAGTGGCGGAGACGGCTAGTTGTCCCAATATGGAAGAGGTAGGAAGATGTGCAAGACCCAGGGAAATACCGAAAATACTTCTAAGTTACATCATGAAGCTGCCAGAGAGGATCCTTGATGGGAGGACCGAAAGAGAGTAGAGCAAGAATTGTGCGAAGGACAACAGGGTTTCAGAAAGGGAAGAGGGACGACTGGTGGGATGTTTGCATTAAGACAGCTGGTAGAGAAGAGGTTGGAGATGCAAGGGAGACTGGCAGTGGGATTTGTGGACCTGGAGAAGACATATGACACAGTCCCAAGAGAGATGGTGATGGCAAAAGTGAGATGGATGGGAATGCCAGAAGTAGAAACCAGGATGGTGAAAGCAATGTATGAGAGAACAAAAGGAAGAGTTGTGGTTGGATCTGGGTTGTCGGAAGAGTTTCCAGTTAACATCGGTCTGAAGCAAGGAAGTGTCCTGTCCCTTTACTGTTTATCACGGTGATGGAACTATGTGATGTGGGTTGGACACCAGAGAAAGGAGTTGAACATCAAGTTGGATGGTAAGGAGATCCAGCAAGTGGAAGGCTTTGTGTATCTTGGAGGAATGGTTACGGAGGATGGGCATTCAGAGGCAGAAGTGCGACGTCGGACATAAGCGGGAGCGAATGCTTGGAGAAAGGTAGAGGGAATCACGTTGGACAGAAAACAATCGATAAAACTTAAAGGGAAAGTCCTGAGAACGTGTGTTACACCAGCATGCCTGTATAGTCTGGAGACAGTGGCATTGACAGAACAACAACAACAACAACAACAACAGAAGCTGCAAATTTGCGAGAACAACTGGGTTCGTCGAATAACGAGAACAAAGAGGGTGGACAGAAGAAGGATAAACCACTTGAGGAAAGCAGTTGGGATGCAATGCAGCCTAACAGGAAGATTGGTGAGAAGCAGGATGAGATGGGCAGGCCACTTAGATAGAATGTATACAAGCAAACTAGCAAATAGAGCAGAGGTGGAAAAACATCAAGAACGCAGGACAATACTTTACCTGACCATCACCCATGTACAGCAGGGATCAAGGAGGAAGAGCACATTGTAGTTAGGTAGACATGTGAAGTTTCCCAGGCGCGGTCAACTAAAACAACTAGCCCCGTAATCCCGGCAAGTTGTGATATCATACGGGTAAAGTTGTTACAACAAAGGACGTGTGGATTGCAAAGCAAGTGTCACTCGTACATGTTACTGTTATTATATTAACTTGGTTATACACACTTATGCATATTATACACAGTGTGCATAACAATGTAGGTGTTCACAGCTTCATATATTAAGCTTTTAATTTTTAGTTACCAAAAGGGACTTATTCCCCGGATTCTTATATAACAAACAATTATGAATGGAATATGTATTATTGAATGGAGTATATAAATATAAATATATATATATATATA
>SDWI01000791.1:24980-37822 GCA_009193005.1 Lamellibrachia luymesi | reverse complement strand
GCTGCTGCTGCTGCTGCTGCTGCTGCTGCTGCTGCTGCTGCTGCTGCTGCTGCTGCTGCTGCTGCTGCTGCTGCTGCTGCTGCTGCTGCTGCTGCTGCTGCTGCTCTTTATTACACATCATATGAAATAAGCTAAATAACCAGTATCTTTCCCTAAATGGTGAAACACTTAACAAAATGTTGTTGCGCAGAAATGATCGGTGATCAGCTGTCATTGTATAACAGCCGTGATTTCTAAAATACCAAACAGCGATAGGATGGACTCGTTTCTTTCGCGGCATACTCGCCTGTATCATAGGCGGCTGCATTCCGCGCATTTTCCGCGAAACATGAATAGTCGATTGACTTCCAGCATGACCGGGTGGCGTGAGGAACGGCCGTGGTGGTGACGGCCACTCCCGGTCGACCCCACTCGTCCGTTTTAAGCCAATGACCGGAAACGCCCTCATCGTGATGGTGACATTGGCTAGCACACGGCGCATGCGCATTCGAACAAGGTGATGTTGTTATAGCTTTGCTGGACATCGTGGCCACAGATTCGACTTTTAGCGTGTGGCATTCGTGTCATCAGTATCGGCTAGGAAAGTTTTACTTGGAAAGGAAGGAAAGACACGGTCAATCCAGCAAATAGGTTCTTCGAAGCGAACAGGTAGGTATCTACGTATACATTTGAAGTCGATTTATCGAGTTGTGGAATTTGTAGAAAGAGAATAAAAAATGTGCATATGAGGGGTGAGTATTCTTAGAAACAAGACGGCAACATTTCTTGGATAGGAATTTCCGAAGGCAGTTGACGAAAACATATATTTTCTTGAAGACGACCAATAGGAAGAAAGAATTCAGTGATTTAAAATATTTGGGATGTACATAAATTGCGATATTATTAGGTGATATATGCCAATTCGAAAAGGGGGAAAGCATCAAGGATACATATTCGGATGCAAAGAGCAGCCTAGGCGTGCTTACAGGACTATGGATTAACACAGACGTACGTTTAGCCAAACTTTAAATATCAGTATAACGATTTTTTCCCAGTTCAACTGTTCCCCACGCTTTTAGAATAATTTTGCGAAAAATCAAATCTATCTGTATACACTACGATATGCTAGCTCGTTTGTGCAAATGCGTTGTTTATTGTTATTTTTGACCGGATCCGGTCAAAAAGGCACAAAAGTAGTCAGGCTTTACAATGACATAAGACTGTTCACACGTTCGCAAGTACCCGATCTAACGATCAGTGTCAATTCTGTCGATGATTTTAGCAAAAGTTCGCACATTTGATTAAACTGAATACATATACTACTTCAACAATTCATACACTACATTATCTTAATGTAGTCAAGTATGTGAATTCTAGATAAAATAATCCAGTCAAGTTACATAAATAATAGTCCTCGGTATCTGTAACAGAAGGAATTTGCTTTATACTAAACAAACATATATTTTTTATCAAACTTCTTAATTTATTGTGATGGGACAAACCCTCCTAAAAAGCAAGAACAGTACAGAGCTCCGATTCGTGTTAATATGTTATGAATAAATGGAACTCCTCAGTTTTGAAAGGTAGCAAATTTTATTATTTATAAAGAACATCCGCTTGAAGGGAATTATGCTAGAGTTTCTCCTCGTAGGAATGGGAATAGAGGCATTAATCAAACCAATGAACATTGGAAATACAGTTTCCACGTTGTACTTAGAAGCTGACCCCGTAGGCAGGTGGCTAGGCAAGTTCGTTGTCTGTCTTGGGTAAATGGAAGTTCCACTTTGTTGTCTGCGTAATCAATCTACTGGTTAGCAGAGAAGGATACGTCTGCCCTGTCGCTGAAAGTGCTTCGCAAATTCATCGTGGGTGATGCCCTGTGACAAATCCATTTCAAATGACAGTACGGTGAGGCTACTGATGCGTTTATGCAGCATTAACATTCTGTATGGTGTGGGACGGTGTTGAGGACATCGCATTATAAGTTCTCATTGATGGAGGGTATGGAATAAGCTCCGTCAATGGCATAATTTGATGACTTCAAGAAAACTATCACGATTTGCTCACAATGTCGTCAAGGTTGAATACATAAGCTTATAACATTCGCCAAACCAGACCTCGAATTCCATTAATCAATGGTGGAGAAGGAAAGCCGCTTCATTCCCAATGTCGCTGTTGTCGGATGTGGTCGCTCTGTCAAAACGTCATCTCCAATACGCTATGTGAAGTGTTTGCATTTGCCACCCGGTGTTTCTCCATTTTGTCCCAGTTGACCAGTTGCTCTTACTGCCAAAATGGTGCTTTCAACCAGCTCCATAAATGATGCAAGATCAGTTATCTCAGCTTGCAACTCTCGATTAGATGGCCGAAGAAGACACCACACTATGCATGAAGCAGATGAGTTATGGAGGCAACAGAACATAATTCTACATTAATGATACTCTGCAACACTGCACACGAATCGTGGCCTGCTTATGACAATTTCTAAAGAATAATGAATCTGCCCAAAATTAACAAAAATTAACAAAACTCGACAGGCGTTTGGAAGCATCTCTTCGTGTTTTTTTGAGACTTAACACATTTTGTTTGCAAAATTATTTAATTATAAACGCCTATGGACTGGGTGATTTCTTGTTTTAAAAACACGGCCGATAGACAAAACACATGGGGCAAATAACTTTAGTAGACCTAGAGATTGCATATTGCCATGCAACGATGAGTTGTAGCACGTATTACAAACACCTATATGATATCCTTTATTTATATAAACTATTTGGAACAACAGCAAAAACAAGCAACAACAACAAACCAAATAGCAAATGTCACAACGCTTTCATAAAACAAACCATACATATAGGTAAACAATTATGTTATTCGTTTCAGAAAGATTAATAAACTTATCCTAGGAGGGATCACACAGGGATTTTACCCGAGTGGCTATTAAGACACTCATAGTGATATGTTATTTAGTCTTAGTTTAAATAAAGGGCATGTGACAATATTAGTGAAGATAAAATACAGACAGGTTATAAAAATACTTATTCCATAAAGAATTGTATGAAACTACAGTTTGAATTTTAACTTAGTTTGACTATATTTTTATTTGTATTATATTGAAATGTTATGCTATATTTATGTATTGGCAATTTTAGACCGTGCTATTCATTGTTAATATGCTGTGATGCTCCATGAACAATCTTGGATCTGGGCCTATATTAAATCACATACATATAGCGTGCCAAAGGCTAGCCACGCATAAATTAACCTTTGTAGATCATTCGGGTCATAAGCCAATGCCTTTCTCGTTAACATGCTGTCTCGAGCGTGTTGCTTTGGACGGCAATCTTGTTACATCTCATAATCGAATTCCGAATTCAGTTGGAGAAATGTTTCAGTAATGTCATATCCCGTCACCTTTGGTAAAATGGCTCATGCAAGCTACCACAAACACTTTCACACACACACCATCTGGAGTTTGACGACAATCTTATAAAATCTTGTAAATGTTGTTTGTTTATTGCTACGCTGGCTTCGCGGACCGTACCTGAAATTGGACGAAAAACCGAAGAACATTGTGAATTAATCCGACACAGACTTACCGTACATAAACAAATGTGTTGTACCGTAATCTGCGCACTAATTTCTGATACAGTGTTTAATGCACCATCAGGCTTCTAACCATCATTAGCGACCTGACGCGAAAATTGCCTACATTAGTCGTTGATCGATCAGAATGTGCTTTCGTCACCGTTTCCACTAGAACGCTCAGCTCACTTTCCACGGTCTATCGACAGAAACAACCGGACTCACACGCACCAGCGCAATCAGAAAACACGCGAGTTTTTGCGGTTGAGCAAATGTTGTTATTGATGCTCGCATTTCATTGTTATTGATACACACGCTATTGATGCAATCTTTGCAATTGAACGATCAAGGCGATGCCACTCACAACATAATATTCTAATGCATTAATCGGTAAGCAGAGTGTGCTTGCTCATAGGTATATGCGTGGTGTCCCAGATTGCATGGCGGGCAAGACATTTTCCGGTTTACACGGCACCACATTGTATTCGTTTTTACGTATTTTTCTCATTTTAATCAATGTTGGCAGATGTAGGGATGCTTGTGTCTCAAATTTGAACAGCTCAGCTTATAGTGGTAAAGTTTACCACTAACGTTTACTTATAGTGCAGTTATATATTTAAGTAGTAACGTTAAGTTAAAGTTGGACGTATCATTTAGGAATGAAGTTGAAACACTTCCTAGAATTCACGTGTGAGAACTGATATATCGTAAAAGTGAGAGGTTGACCTCGGACTTGACTTACAGGCTGACATCAAATGAGGAAGATGTTTCTTTGAAGCAGCGCGACGCTGCAGGTACTATTGGTGTATCTGGATAATTGGACACCGCTGACTAAATTGACTTATAATAGTATGATCTGCAATATGACAACACTTCCAAGAAAACAATTTGCTACTTGCGTAATGACGGGCAACATCACCACCTCTGTAAAAAGGCAAACACAAACCGGGGGTTTTAACAGCATTCCACCTTTATTTCATCTCAGGGATAACATTCCAATAAGGTGATCGCTTGGAGCGATGAGATTAATGTTGGCTGCAATATATGAGGCAACGTCGTTTGTCGACCAAGGATTGATCGCAAGACATGCCACTCATTATCTGGGTGCCAGGATTTCTATGCAACGTGGTCGGTTTCAATAGACAGTTTCAGCTTGTTCCGTAATTTACAGGCACTGACGTCAGCTGAATTTGTCGGTCGGTTCTCCATAAGTGTCCCGCCGAGATACGGATATGTAAATACTGACAGAATGGCCTCCATAAATGAATACGCTACATATAATTTTTTTAGACGTTATTTCAAAGAAGACATGCTTATGGTTTACATGCGATATAATCTAGATAAGAACAGTTATAACTTAACATGGCAGAGAAAACACCAGTAAGTTTACTGTCGTTTGTACGTTTAGGAACGCGTCAACACCCTCGCTTGCAGAAAATCACTCATGCATGGCATGGTGAAGTCCGAGAAACACACTAAAATGGGTGTGTAGCATGTGTCTCAACCTCAGTCCCACCTGTTTTGGGGACCAACCTTCCATATCCCACCACTTTTGGAAGTCCACTTCCCACTAATCCCACCTCCCACCTATTTTTTAGGGCAACCTCCCACCATTTTCTAAGGACCAACCTGCCATAAGATAAGTTCAACTTATTGGATATACGTGAAGTACTGAAATACGTTATTACTGAAACTGTCTAGTAAGTCTAGCTGCGTACAGGCTACAATACACTGGTGCACCTGTGAAAGAATATACGATTTGTTATACACTTGCAGGGAGAGATGGCCCTTTCGAAATGGTTTGTCTGACTGTTGGCTAAATAACAATTCCATGGCCAAACCCTGTCACCTTTGCTTTACATATGACCATGATTACAGTACTAACGTCTTTAGCGTCAACAACATTGTAAAATATACGCCAACTCCTATAATTAGTTTAGCCATCCAAATATGTTGCTTAATCCAAAATACATTGGATAACATTCTAGCAGCTCGGCTAAACGAATTTGTTAAACGTTTTGATGACGTTGCATATATCTTAAAATGTAATATTTTTGGAAAATACCAGATTTAACGACGAAATAAAATAAAAAAAAATTACGATACCATAGAAATCTTAATAGCAATTATTGACAGACCAATGAAATTACCAATGATAATCGTTGAATGGATTCTGTGCAGCATCTGGGGTGCACGTTAACCCTCGTCAACATCTGGGGTGCACGTTAACCCTCGTCAACATCTGGGGTGCACGTTAACCCTCGTCAACATCTGGGGTGCACGTTTACCCTCGTCAACATCTGGGGTGCACGTTAACCCTCGTCAACATTGTCAGTAATATCATCATCGTCGTTGGTTTCAAATTTGGCATTAAAGTATAGATAAAATATCTAAGAGAAAATTGTAATGAAGTCGAACTGACACAGTGAGGTTGTACCGACGTGAATTATTTGTTGGTCCATTCTATAAAGGCAAGACATTTGTCCGAGACATTCTAACGTGGTCATACCGACGGCCGTGAACATATTAGGGAATCTTGAACGTGATCAGTTTTCCAAGATGGCCGCCAGTCATAAGTTTTAAAGCTATCTGTCTAGATTTGTGTAGAATTGTTCAAGTTCAGTTATCTTAATGTGTATTAAAACATTATTAAGTATTATAAAATTATCTTGTTGTGTTTTGATAGCAACAGAGTACAAGTATTTCAGCAACCACAGTGGATTTTTTTAATGCTATCGTTGTTTAATTAACATAATGTTTGATTATTTCGGTTTGCTTCCATGATAACACTCTGTCACTGCAAGTCAGAATGATATAGAACAAATCCTTATAGTGTCCAGCAAACTGTAAAAAATAACTTAAATAAATGTATTGGCTGCAAACACTCGCAGATTACATGTATCAGTTAAATTAGGTATTTATAGGTATTTATATGGAATAAATGCAGTGGACTTCTTCCGGTTAAAGCCCGATTTCTGTTCATTGTAGCCAAGCTGTACCATGCGATATTATTGGTGCGTCAACGTTCTGTTGTTTATGCAACGGTGCTGTCGTTTGTGTGCATATCAGATACGTATCCACATATATACGTGTTGTGGTCATTTGCAACGCTTTAAATAAGCGGACAGCTCATAAGTATATTGAGAAATACGGCATACGATTGTAATTCATAGCCTGTAGCGTCTCGGGAAAATCGATAGGCTAATAATATGTGTAAACATGCAATTCGACCATATATCCCGTCATAGAAACCTACATGCAGATCTGGAAAATTATATGGTCTGATGATTTTAGAAAAGCAGCCTGACTGTGCGCCAAACCTCCCAAATAACAACGAATCAGCAATATATCAACATTAACTGTGCAATGCAGTAATAAATGTGTGCAACACTCTTAACGCGTGCGTGCAGCCTGTGATTTTGTGTTACAGACATTTGACGTTATGATTTGTAGATTAGCTGTACTCTTAAATTTGTCATAATATTATTGCACCACTTTGTCAAATCGATACCACTCTTTCTGATGGTTGTATGTATACTAGTCAGGAGGTTAATTCCGTCTGTATTTTACAAAATAATCCGTTGCTAAGGCTAATTTAGAATTAAAAATGACGGACATCGAAAGTTTGACCTTTGACGATTCGGAGTAAGCGAATTTCACAGCGTATTTTTAGTTAGAAAGTAGGCATTACAGTGACAATGATACCAGCAGGAAAAAGATGAGCAAGGGCCTGAGAATACGCCAGCTGCCGTTGCCACGGCGACTTCACAGATTGGTTGTGGTATCAGTTAAAGCATAATTATGTCGGTGTCAAACTTAAGGTATAGATGGTAAGCATTATAGTGAAGATGATACAAGCAGCAAGAGAGTCTCTACTCGAAAATGAAATCACAACATACAGCTTCCAGGAACAATGCGATTGTGACAGGCTCTGAAGACCAAACACATTAAAGAAGCAAGGCTCACCAATATTACCAAGAAGCTCTCTTTATATGTACATCTTCATAATATGTCAACATTATGCTGAATACATTGATATTCCTACTAGCAGAAACGAGTAATATTTATGGGAGTGTACCGATAACATATTGTAGAGGGTGGAGCCATTAGAGCATATATCACGACTATCGTGCGTACAGGGATATTCGACATCCTCACGGGCGATGCAAATTGGTGTTGACCGTGGTAGAAGAACAGGATATACAAGAAGTGGGTGAACTGCTGGCAATGGTTGAATAACAAAGCGTTCAAGTTACGGGTGTGGCAAGATCATTGTGCAATCGCGTGCAAAGGTCAGGTGACATCCGTGCTGCTTTGCGTAACTTTAGCCAGGTTGCTATTAAGCCAGAGGCCAAGTGTACTTACTTACAAACAAAGACATAACATAAGTTATGATTCCAATAAGTTATCTTTATGACTAGCATTGTATAACTGGAACATTGTCAGGCTAGATAACAATTATGTACAATTCATTACACAGTAAGCATAAACATCACATTTTCTTCATGCGGTTATGTTAGAAATATTTCATAAACAACTATATTTCCAGAAACTCTCTGATGATCAAACAAGTGTTGTGAAGCACGTTTTTCATTCAATCGTATCCTCTTGCGAGGTAGTTAGCAGAATTGACTGAGCCGCGTCGTGGACGCTTCTGCAGTGGGCCTAGTGGCTCACGAGAGATGGAGTCCACGGCAGGTTACACATTTATCCCCCCCCCCAGTGTGGTTGATCTTTTATTTTCCTCCAGATAGAAGGGACCAACGGCTTTTACTGCCTCTTCTGAAATACGCAGACAAAGTGGGGTGAACAATATTGCCAACATTTTTAAACGGCAGCAGGTGGTTTGGAACCCCGGTCCCCCGGACGGACAGTCCGTCCCTCTACCACTACCACCACCTCCCACCAATTGGTGATGCAAGTATTGCGACATTATATTTCTGTCGTCCTTGATTAACAACACAAAATGAGAATAAGACCAATGAACTGTGCTAAATCAACTGAAGTATATTTGTACGATTATTTATCATTTACTTTTTTAAACCCCTTTCGCCCATCGAGCTGCCCCATGGAAAAACTACACCTTCGTATTCAGATTACAATTATTAATAAGTTACTGGTGGGATTTCAATCGATCAACTGTATTGATCTTTACTTTCATTATTTTAACTGGTTGATGCAAAATGTGTGAGGGTAAAATGGTTTATGGTTAACTGCAACTTGCGCAAATGTAATGTGTTGTCAGTGTCATCGCATTGTGCAAGAAGAAGATAATGTTTTTTCTTCGTTCTGTGTCTCTAGGCGGAATAGAGATCCCGAGTCGACTGACCAAGTGTGGGGGATGGCGCCAGTGCGGCTAATCGCATTTTGCTTGCTGCTCTATTTCTCAAGTGTGTTGAACACACTAGCCACACCTGTGCTTTCACCACGCCCGATTGACGCCAGACGCCGTGTCGGTACCGACAGAAGTGACGACGGTGATCCGAGAGTCGGTCAGCCTGAAGAAAACAATCCCGTGCTATCGGACGAAACTGGGCAGCAAAGTAAGCTAGCGGCGAGCTACCGACGGCTAGACCGGCTCGTGCGCCGCCCGCGCGCCCGACCAGAGTCGCCTGAACGGCCCGACAGGAGTTCCCGGGAGGCGCCCCGCGTCGAACGTCCCGAACTCGCTCGCGTGATGTTGAAAGTGGCTGCGTGGCTCGACCGCCTTCTGGGGAAGGTGCAGCAGCCGCCGGCACAACAGGCGACAGGGAACGGCCGACACGGCGCAACGATTGAGGGTTATGCCTCGGACGGCAGCTCGCAACCACTGCCTGCATCCGAAGGTGATCGTTACAGCGACGACGTCTTCGCACAGCCGAAGTTGCGCACGCAGCCAAAGCGGAAATGCGTTACAAAGAGAAATATGAAGACGACCATTTCCGAGGGTTCCTTTGGTCAGTTCGGTTCCCGGCGGCGTGCCTTTGTCAACAGCGACAGCTTCAGTAGGACAGGCTCGGCCAGTCCTCGATGGAACCCGGGGCAGGCACGTTACGGAGACTCCCAACGATTGCCGGGATCTCGGCATGGCGACTCGGACGCTGCAGGAAGGGAACATTCAGGCTACCACTCGCGTATCTTGGACGGCATTTCTCCCGACCATGTCGTTATCGCCGACAATCCGCAGGAAACCATTTTCAAGGTGCGTACCAATATGTGGTTTCCTATTCTTCTTTGTCGCAGCAACTTCTCCCCAACGTAGTAGGGGAGAAGTCATATATATACATGACGCGCGTTGATACAACTACAACCGACTATTGAAGCAATGCGAGGGTTGAACAGGTGTCCGAAAATGGTTTATTAAGCGGGTATACTTTTGATTAATATGGCCTGATTAATCTCGTAAGTAGTAATGGAAATATTAACGGTTTAATTTGTTTGCATTCAACATCGCCTTTTCGATTAATACTCTGATTACTCAAATATTAGTGTGGTTGGGAAAAGCAGTATGTTTTTGGAGCAATTTAGTAGCTTAGGATACAGTTTGATTCTGGATCCCAGCGTTTGAATAGCTGCATTTTAAATTTATCTATATGTCCATATAACCAGGAATTAAAAACACTTGAAAGAAATCCTAAGAGAAGTTACAGTGTAGATGATTCTAAAGGACAGCACGGTCAAATAAGCATGGAGACCATATTGTAAAAAGGAGAAAATAAGCTAGAAATAATACAAAATAATAAATCAGTGGAACAAATTATCTATTGACTGATGTTAATGTTAGCAGTGTGAATTTGTCTTCAACGACAATTTAACAGATATATGATAGGGCAGGCTACATATAGATATAATAGTGTTGGACTCTCGATAAGCCAAAGGCTCCCTTGTCCACTTGCCATCTGGCGCCTGTTGCTTTGAGTAGCAATCTTCCTCAATCGTGTAGTCTCATTGCTCAAATAAAGTGAACATGTGTGCTATTTATAGCCAACTGACGACGTGTTGTTTTCATTTTGGCATTCTCGAGCATTTTAAGAACACCGTTCCGTCATTCTGTCGGTGTTTCGCTACGAAATGACATCGGCGAAACGTCATATCGCCATGAAACGGAAACGAAACGCCATGTTTGCTTCCGCCGCACGTAGGACGTCCCACGCTTCCAATTACGCACAATTGACGTGTGAACGCTGCATTGTGTTGATCATTACTGTCCAAAACATAAATACAACGTGTTGCGTGTTGACCGCAATGCAGAAGTCCTTTTCAAATACAGTTGATCATTTCATTTGCCACTTCCCGGAATCGTCTCTGCCCTTTGTGTGTGTCATTTCTTCGCATTCGTCTACGACGTTAGTATCGACCACGCAGAAGGAGTCAGTCAAGTTGATGTTGTTTACGTCTTCGGAGTCGCGCGGACGGAACTCGGAATTACAACCGCGGGGCAAATATCTTGGTTACTTAGCAGTAATAACGCTGCGTCCGTGTGAGACTAAGAATACGTTCCTGTTGATCAGATTCCATGAAGAGGTTTCCTTGAAATGCAAACACATATGGATATTTGACACTAGTAACACGTTTTGCATATAAATGTTATATTACTGAAATTTTTTAAAATACTAATACATATCAGTGTCGCAATGTTCGGTTATGCATGTCGCCGCGGCTATAGTGGCAACGATCGCCTCTTAATAATATATGTGCCCACGCTTTTCATAATTACATTGTTAGACTGAAGAAAGGCATGCACCTGCGTATGTTGCGATCAGATTGCACGTAGACCAGCCTTCTTATATACCAGGCGACATGATCATGTTAAACGCCTAGCTGCATGTATATTATCAGGCGACGTGATCCTGTTAAACACCTAACTGCATGTTTTCTGTTGCAGTCACATGACCGTGTACAGAATTTACACCCAACAGTCATATGGCGTAAGTAGTTCTCAAAGTGACTGTTTTCTTGTGTACTACTTTAATCACATACATAATGTTNTATATATATATAAAACCGGGGGACCAGTGTTTGTCTGAGATCATGCAGCGTTTCCGTTGTTTTTAGTTAATTTAATTTGGCCTACGTCACATAAGGAAAACCCGGCTGGATATATGGGTAATTCCACCGTTATATGTCCGGCTGTGTTTCGGTAATGTCTTAACAAAATCAGTTATTTTAGTAACTACGGAGTAAACGTATTAAGCCTGCAAGGCTGAAATGTCAGACCTTTTGTCAGTGACATGCCAAATAACGACTGTGGTTTGAAAACGCGTACGCATAGCTACATGCGTATTATTTCTGTATGAACGGTCATATGATTCAGTAATATGTCCACCTCTACAGACCACACTCTATTTTCTTTCAGAAGTGATAATGATTAATTATATTTCAATTTCATTTATATGAGACATTTTTCACAATCCTATTGCACCACTTTGTTAAATCGATACTGCTCTTTCTGATGGTTGTATTTCATACTAGCCAGGAGGTTAATTCCGTCTGTATTTTACAAACTAATCCGTTGCTAAGGCTAATTTAGAATTAAAAATGACGGACATCAAAAGTTTTACCTTTGATTATTCGGAGTAGGCAAGCGAATTTCACAGCGTATTTTCATTTAGATAGTAGACATTACAGTGACGATGATACCAGCAATAGAACAATAGCATATTATTTATTAATGATAGGGCTAATACAAATTTACAATCTGGGATTTGTCCTCGATATTGTATTTTACTTTATCATCTCCCTTCACGTCAACTTCTGCATTATGTGGTATTACGTCATATGACACACGTTATGTTCCCCGCCCGGATCAGTCATTTCGATCAGACTGTCCTAATGGAATTCATTATTTATACTCTAATTAATCGCCTGTCACACAGATTCATCAGCGGTCTCTCACGACCAGCTCGGCTTGAGGTCGCTTCCGGTGGCCGAGACCGCGCTGCACGCCGGGAGAGAGGGTCGCCCATCAGTCACAGAAGAAGCGGACAATGACGACTGTTGATTGACAGTCTGTCTCCAGTTCTGCAGGCATCACCCCAGGATGTTATATGTTATGCCACGATGAACACTCTAGCGGCCACTCAGTAAAGATGGACGCATCCTACCGGACGGATAATCATCGAACAATAATACCTATTTTCCATCGCTGTGTGCCTGAATTCGTATGTAAGATGTCCGTTATCCCTTTCAGTCCACACCGCGCGTTGGATCGTCACCTAAAAACGTATATGCCATTATAAAGGATTGACCAATTACCAAATAAATGAAAGTAATTAATAACTAATATATATAAGGCAGTG
>SDWI01000790.1:261091-276825 GCA_009193005.1 Lamellibrachia luymesi | reverse complement strand
TATATATATATATATATTCATAATAGGCACATCGGTTTCACTGTATCTTTTGAAACGAACTGGGGTCACCTGTTGCTGATAGTTGTGATATTTCTGATAGTCTTGCGTCTATATTGTTTTGTATCTATCGTCTAATAATGTAATACAAAATTGTAGATATCGCTGTGAAGAATGGCGAATGTTGCGGACACAAAGTTTGACTGTGAATACGATATCTACAATGGAGACGGTCTATATGGCGAACAAACGCCTACGCATCGGGCAGTTGTGAAGAAGGCTTGGCCAATAATTAGGAATTCATTGAGTAAGTACATTGCTACCATTAAACAAAATAAAAGTACGTTTTGATCACATCGATTGCTTGTGAATGCCTCTGCAAATATCGAATGAGGAATGCTACCCTGTGTGGAAACCCTTGTCTCCTTCTTTATGGCTATCGGCGTCGTATTATATATTATATATTATGGTTCAACCAGATTCAGTCGTAAGAGGTGGGTTTGGTTAAACAATGATCCCGATAAATATATACGCATACAAGTACCAGTAGACACATTATGCATATTCCTTCTATCCCACAGTTAACTGTGAGCCGGGCATTTATATCCACTGAACAAATAAGCCTCCCTTCTTTTCACCCCTTTCAGCTGGATGAGAGCATAGTCCACCTTGCTCTACCAACCCACCTCTTACGACTGAATCTGGTTGAACTATAATATCAAATGCTCCATTTTGTTTGAACATTATTGATCGCGATTACAATCTTGCTTGTTGGAGTACGACCACCACTGTTTTATTCAGAACAATGATGAGAAAGCTTTTATAAATTATGCCTCAACACATTCGAAGAGTAAATACAGACACGTGTTTAAGCAGCAACATAAAATATGCTGCTTAAACAGGTTATTTTTGTTTCTGGTGACAAATTCGATGCGTCGTAGTATTATCGAAGTACGTTTTTCACAGTGCTATTGTAATAATGCATCACTAATGTTTATTCTTTTGACTTACAATTTTGTGGAAAGATGATAGCTAGTTTTCCACTTCAGAAAAATAAAGACTGTTGTTAAAAAAGGTAAAACAACGAGATGTACAGTCTACGCTGCACTGTGACAAAAGGCTCAGCACCCACAGCAGAACAAATTATGCAGCAAGCCGAATGCTAAACAATTTTAGTGACAAACTACTGACGCAGATAATAATAATAATAAAAAAACTTCTTTGGCGCCAATATCCTCGGAAAATCCGAGCTCAGTGGTGCAACAAAACCAAAGGATTAGGCATTCTCGTGACCATGTACATTGCAAAAAGTAGTCAACCGATGGATAGAAGTGCCAAGAAGATAAGGAGGATAGGCCATTTTGAAAAGATAGATTTTCAGATTACGGCGAAAATAGATAGCACTGATAGACTGTGAAACATTCATGCAAGTCAAAGCTATGTGTCACACAGCCAAAGCTATGTGTCACACAGCCAAAGCTATGTGTTACACAGCTCGTTTAGTGATGTCATGGCGCGAAAGTGGCACTGGTCGGGTTTCTCCTTGGCCGGGCAATGCGCCAGACGTCTAAGGAGAACATGTGGCAGCACATTAAGATTAACGCTGCTATAAAGTAAATACTCTACTCCACCAAAGCGATTTTTAAGCCATCCCATATTAGCTAGTTAGTGTTTATCGGATGTTATTTTCATTATCTCACGCGAATCTGCTTGGCATGTGTCACTTTGATTGTCTGCTCTTTGTGCATTGAACGGTTAGCAATGCCCATTGTAGATATTGATAGACCAGTATTGGAGTGTGTTGGCCGCGAACGGCGGTTTGTGATTTTTTCAATGTCGGGTGTTGAAAAAAAAATCAAAACCATAACATTACGGCAAACGTCTAACTTGGTCCAGTTGCAATTAGTCCTTCTTCGCATTTAGACACTGTATTTAGCACACGCATATTTTTCCTTTATCAGAGTGTAATTGGTATTACGTATTTGTTGTCACCTAGCAGCACAAGTAACAGGTGTGTGCAATGACACCAGCATCGGGCTTAATAAACAGCACATTTCAGGAACAGCTTCTGGCATCCGTAATACGTGGCAGAACAGGCCTGACTAAAGTTGTCCGCCAAAGTACACGTGACAAGCGCCCCCAGTGGCAGCTATTTATTTGCTCTGTGTCTAGCATTGATTTGTACATATTGTTATTACTACTATGCCGGTGAGATTCGAACATTGTTTTGATAACATTGCCTGGAATGCACGGAGCTGCTCTACTGTGTTATTGGATTTATATGCTTGTATATATTTTACATTTATTCTGGTGGCACACCTGTACCCACATAGCATGGTGACCTACACTCGGCAGGAACTGATCAACCATAACATTGCTAGTGTCACTGGCAGCAAGCTGCCTCAGCCTTTGTTCAACACGATAAAGGACAATGGTGGAATTTGTACGGTCACACGAGAGTGCCGAGCCGGTCACAATCGTCAACGTACAATTCGTCCAATAATTGGACGTCGACCCGGCTTTGTACCCACTTACCCCCAACGCGGCATCAGCAACGTGAACTTTATACGACTGAAACCGACAAACTGTCAAACCCAAAGGGGACTACAAACCGTTGCCAAGCGTTGTTGTGAAGCGTTCACCCAACTTGGCATTGACCAATGCAAGATCTGTCCGAAATAAGACGCTTACAATAAATGAGGACATCATCGAACACGAATGGGATGAGTTGGCCATCACCGGGCCGTGGCTTAAGAAGACCGGAGACGAAGCAATCATTGCGGAATTGACGTCTCCTGGCTACACCTTCCAACACTAAGACTAAGATCCTACCAAAGCTGCCTTTCGCAACCATCGAACTTCTCCGTCTACAATTCATCAAACCGCACTTGTTGACATACAACGTCTGGGTCGCTATCGTCCGCCTTCATCAAGTAAGACATCTGGAACAGCATCGAACTTTTAAGCTGAACTTGAGCAACTATTCGTCGAGGCATCCATCTATCGTCATTCCTGTCGTCATTGTTGGTGATTCCAACGTTCATTTTGACGATCATATTAAATCAGAACCAATTCACACTCTACTTGAATCGTTCAATCTAACTCAACACGTACATTCGCCGACGCATCAAACTGGACACATATTGGATCTAGTGGTCAGTCATACTGATAACAACTTCAGAACTTCCGTTACTGTTCATCCTGACTCTGTCTGACCAACATCGCATTGAACTCACATTAAGCGCACTGAAACCTGCAGTTAAAACTGTGATGATTGCAAAGCGGAACTTCAGGAATATTGAAGCTGATGCGCTCCGAAACGATATCAAGTCTGTGTGTGCTGACATGACATTGTGTGCGTGCGCGAATGCTCGACAAGCAGAGGAATTGGTGGCGATATACATCACCTATCTCACTGAATGCCTTGATAAACACGCCCCATGGCGCAACGTGCGTGTAAGAGACAACAAACCACATTCCTAGTACGACTCTGACATCGATGACACCAGGGAAAAGAAACGGAAAGTGGAGAATGTGTGGAGGAGAACTAGACTGGAAATTCATCGGCAATTATATGTCACCACCGCCCGTGAAGAATGCCGACTACTATAAAAACCGCTTAGAAAAAGCAAACAACAAAACCATGTTTCGACTATTGAGATCCATTGATGGCCGGCGTAGACAACAACATCCCGAATTTCACTCGACGGCCCAAGGATGTGAGCTATTTTCACATTTCTTCAGTGAAAAGATCGATCGATAGGCCAACAGATGAAAAACGTTGTTCCACTGAGTGTATCCATGTGTTTGACACAACTTTGAACGCAGATATCACAGCGATTTGTGGTACTACTGACAAAACGTGTGTATTGCATCCTGTGCCTGCTAATCAGCTAAGGGATAATATCATTAGTATTGCGTCGGTCATAACAATGATTACAATTACAAATACCTCTCTGAATGAGGCAGTCATTCCAAGGCCTCTTAAGCATGCAATTGTCCGCCCATCGCTGAAGAAGCTATCACTTAACAAAGACATCCTGAGTAACTACCGACCAGTGAGTAACCTCACACAATTATCCAAGGTAATCGATAAAGTAGTCGCGCTTAGGATGATGACGCACGTTTCTGATCAGCAAATGGTTGAGTGCTTTCAATCGGCGTATCGAAAAAAAAACATTCGACTAAAACAGCGCTATTTTACGTTACAAGTGCCATCAAAATAGCCATGGACAAAAACAAGGAACAACTTTGGTTCTCGTTGATTTTAGTGCGGCGTTCGACACAATCAACCATGACATCTTGATTAGACGACTGCGTTTGCGTTACGGCTTCGTTGGCAAAGCACTACACAGGATTTTATCGTATCTGCAAGAGCGGACGCAGCGAATAGTAATCGGTGGCCAATCATCGAATACAACTACACTGACGGCGCGTGTCCCGCAAGGATCTGTCCTTGGACCACTGCACTTTTCACTGTACGTCCAGCCTATTCGTAACATTATTCGAGCCCATGGACTATTATTTCACCACTATGCTGATTATTTACATATCTACTCACACTTCGGCTCAATCCATCCGCTTTAGCGGATGTTATTTCGATGACATAAAACAATGCATGGCATGGCATTCTATGTGTATGAATGACGACAAGACACAGTTTCTTCCAATTGTACCCACGTATGCGGCTGCACTCGGCAGTGTGATTCGTGTTGGTGTTTCTACAATCACAGCTTTGCGATGTGTTCGAAATGTCGGTGTCTTCATTGACATGCACCTAGATATAAAAAGCAAGTGTCTCAAACCGTCAGTGCATGCTCATTTGAACTCCGCCACTTCAATCAAATCAGCCGTTTTTTACCCAAACCCACAAAGGAACGCGTAGTCAATGCCATCATCACATCGCGGCTAGACTACTGCAATGCACTCTTATACAGCCAGTCTGTAGTTAACATGGCGCGTCTGCAACGAATACACAATTCGGCTGCCAGATTGATTCTTCGTCGTCCACGTAGCGACAGTGCCAGGCCCCTGTTACAAGAACTTCACTGGCTGTCAGTGGCACACATAGTCGATATCAAAATACTGGTACTTACATACAAAACCATGCACGATGAAGCGTGTATCTGTGTGAACTCGTGCGCCCGTATCAACCGGCTAGAACACTGCGCTCTGCCAGCAGTAACATTTTGGAAGTGGAGCGCACTCGTACCAAGACTGGGGGCGGCTCGTTCGCAGTGGCTTTGGCGTCTCTGTAGAACACTTTACCTAACTTTATTAAAACCTATGACACTCTGGCCAGCTTCAAATGTCGACTAAAAACACATTTCTTTCGTATCGCGTATTAGTGTATATTGCAGATGAACATTGTCCTCTACTCTTAGCAATTTAATTATGCCTATTCCAGTAATCTTATTCATGGTATTTAACATTATTTTACTAATCGCTTTTTATAACATAAACTATTACTTTATATACATATTTTACTAAATTATTAAATTATTTATTATTATTATTATTATTCATACATTTACATACATTTATTTATTTATTTATTTATTAGTATTATTGCTATATTTTTTATTATTATGCTATATTATTATTTTTTATTCGTATTACTAGCAGCTAATATATTTTTTGAACTATTTCCTTATTTGGCAATTCTACACTATTTTATTGCTGTATTTATTTAAAATAATTCTTATTATTAGTAGTATTTTAAATGCATTTATTTGCTATTTTGCAAATATACACTACTTTAGGCGGTTTAATATGTTGTGAAGCGCCACTAACAATTTTGGATATGGCGCTATACAAACTATTATATATTATTATCATTTATTTACTCTTCCATGTTGATATATCTATGTAATATATCTGAAAATATGGTACTGGTTGAAGTGATTAAGTATATATAAGACTGGTTGATAATGTAGTTAAACATAATGCTGTTCGCTTAAGGAATAGCTAAGCAGTCAGGGAGAACATATAACTAAGGTGCGTTTTCAAATATTCATCAACCAGGTTCCATTCCGTTTACGCCTGCACATGGTCCGTTTGTCATATGTGACTACGGGACAGCCGATGGTGTCAACTCACTTGGCCTAATGACAAACTGCATACGTAAGTAGTTAAGTTGATTTTATTCCGTTCACATCAATACATCTTGCGACCAGCAAATGTATAATATATGACCTATGACACTTTCTTTATACTTTAATTAATCCAGTGCTTTTTGGATGTTGCTTATTATGTGTTCTTAACAGACTGGGTGCAGAATACGTACGGAGAGGATCAGCAAGTTCACGTCATTTATGAAGATCGCCCAGTCAACGACTTCAACTGTTTGATTCGCTATATCGAAGGTGTTTAACAGTCAAATGATCATACGTTATAAGTGCGATCATGCACCAATGATGCATGCATAAGCCAAACTGTGTGTACGGTTTATATGATCGAAGTGCAGTTGTGTGTATTGTCATGTGAACGTAATGGTAAATACGGATACCGCGTATTGAACCAATTTAATTATAAGATATATTTTTATAGAACAATTATTGGGCCCTGTTTATATAATAATGTATGAAGCTTATTATTAACCGTCATGTTCAATGTATTGCGTGTTCTCAATATTAGTATGGCGTAATTATAACATTTTAATTATGAAATATGTAAGGGATATAGATAAATTAATCGGTCGATTATCATTGACTAATTTGTAATAAAACTTAAGTTACTTGAATGTATGCATGTCATGCAGCTTTATCAATCGAGAAGTTAAAAAAACAGGTTATGTGTGTGCCTTATATTTACTCTTGTATTGTTTTTTATGTAGTTCGAAATGTCGCTGTGTTTGACGACTCTATGACGTAATTAATATGAAGAAGACTGAAGCAGAAGGGATTGTACATAAAATATACTATGCTTTGTGGCACTATGTGTTTAAGTTTGTTCAAAATTCCTAATGGTTTATTCAGTGTGTCATTTATTTTATGTGCATGATTCTGCCAATTAAAAATATTATTAATGTAAACTGCACAATACCACATTCTAATTTCACTGTATGAACAATGAATGTCTCGTTACTCAGTACACTTGCTGTTTTCGATTCAGGCGAAACCGCTGGATCCCACAGTTATCTCCAAGATCACAAGAACATATTTGTGACGTGCTGTGGAAGAAGTTTCTACAAACAGTGTTTGCCGGACGCGTCCGTTCATCTCGGGTTTTCGACATCGGCCCTTGCGTGGTTTTCTGATCTGTGATTAAAGTAAAGTCCATAATTTCATCTCAGTTAACATCGGTTTTGGGATTTCAATATGTTTTGATTTTGTCTCGATTGCATTCCTACTGTAGCGTTTATTTGTTAAATTACATTCCAATTTAATTGAGAATTGACACCAATTAAGTTCACGCAGCTGAAGTTTCCTCAACTTTAGTTTTATTGAAACTGTCCGTTTAGTCTTTGCTTAATAAATTACATTGAAATAAATGATATTTTCATGAACCACAACACATCGAATGGGTTATGACGTGCACCGTTGAACATCCCCAGGCCAAAGGTGACGTCACAAGAGGTATTTTACTTGCATTTCGCTAAAGGATCAGACGAGCAGCGTCATTTTAAGGTGCAAGCCGCCAGAGACTGGAACAATTTCTTGTTCTACAGATCCAAGGAACTTGTGCCTGGTATGGTTCTAGCTTTGGTCATGTCTCAGCCCCACAATTCTAACTAGCAAATTGTACGCATATGGGTCCTTAGCAGAAATATTATGTTAATAAAACATGTGTTTTATATTTGATGGAAATTTAACTATGTAATTGCCCAACCGTTTAATTTTCTTATTAACGAGGATGTTGGCGAAATATTTGTCTTCGTATTGAATTATGGTTTTCAAAATCAAAACAATATTAGATACATCATACAAAATGTTTATGATTGCAAAATGTGCATTACCATCATCGATATGGCGACGAAACCACCTTATTTACCACCATCAAATCCTTTAATGACAATATACCAAACAAAAACACTGAATTTGTAGTAATTGATGAACACGTAAAATAATGGAATGAATTAATATTAATAAATTATCATTAAACAAATATAAATATATTACCTATCAAATGATTAATGAAATTAAGTACACATATCCGCTCAACATCAATAAAATGAACATAGAACGAGTGTACGAATTAAAATTTTAGGACTGACTTTAGAAACAAACTTAAATTGAAAAAAAACACTCTGAAAAAGTATCAAACACGTGTTCAACAACAGTTGGCATTTAATGCAGATTATAGGATGTACTTTCTCTAGAAGTTTTTCTTTTATATGATACATTAATGTTATGTCACACTAACTTTTGTATATCATATTAACTATAGCATGTATCATGGCATGGGGTTAATAAGGTAGCATAATTATAAACATTCAAAAGAAGGCTATGCAATTGTTGACCTTAAATAAATACAATTGACATACATAACCATTTTATTCCATGTTAAAATAGATATGATTTATTAAAGCTACATCAACTTAAATTAACGTCCACCAAGACTTACCTGTATACTTATTAAATTGGAAAATAACCCTAAATATACAGAGTCATAACACTAGGAGTACAAATGATATATAATCATTCAAAACTAAACATTAATTTGCCAAAAAGGTGACTTTGTAACTTGTCATACTTTATTAATAATAACTAAAAAAACTATATTCATGCACGCTCTTTCTCCTACTGCTTACACGCACTGTCACAAAGTTTTGCATACATAATTTAGTTAATTATATTCCATTAATGGCTACTAAATGTAAAGGCTTTTTTAGGAGTCACTCATTAAGGTATATTGTGTTCGTATTTTTCCGAGTCAACACATTAATGCATATTTTGTTTCTATCGCTCAATTTTTATTTGTATTGTAAACGGGAAAAAATAACTTTCCTCAACACTGTTCTTCTTGTTCCTGTTCCGGTAGGCGGTCGACTGGTGGTATCGACAGTAGGCGATACAATTTGCTCGTGCGCCAAGACTGGGACAAACGTGTGGTGCTGGATGATGAAGATGACGGATCTATGGAGAGAAATGATGCATGAGAAGATAATATCGGAGGTAAAACAAATTAAAATTAAGTGTTCCGTCAATGCGTTGAACTATTCTTATGAGAACTTTACAACATAGGTATACGCCATTATTGTTAAGCAATAAATCATAAACTTCAAACAACATCCACATAAAACCACAGCCAAGAAAGGATGTTTTGGTTTGAACTCAGGTTTGAAACATCAACTCACAAGTGCTTCTACTTTGATTTCCTGATTTTATACGTGACCCAATGTATCACTCAGTAGAAATATAAAAATAGTAGGGGGTATAGTCCCGGATGATTTTGGTGGGGACATTCTCCGAGGGTTTCGTGCGTGGGGATTACGTCCTAAATTCGTTTCAGCATGTGTACTATTCGTGAAAATGTTGTTGAATTGTTGTTGAAGCATGTGTACTGTAAATAAAATGACATATGTGGTTGTGTAACTTCACAATCCGATATACACACTGATCTTCAATGTATAACCCCAACTCAGTCTAGCATACAACTACTGACCCATGTCACGACTAGCTGACAAACATTAATGTCCTTATATTTCCCAATGTCGATTTCAGGACGAATTTCTCGCGACGATTGAATCCAATTTCTGGCGTACAGCGGAAGAGATGTATGTTCCGTTTAATGATAATAGTTCTCGTGTGAGCCGCTCTGGACTACGTCTAGTTGACATGGAGATGCATAGCTTTAAATACCCCTGGCGAGAAAGTTGGTTAATCTCAAACAAACCAGGTGAGAAAACACCAATAACTGCAGGTGTCTTTATAATCGCAGCTGTAGTCCAACTTCCTTATGAAATGTGCAAATGTACTCGACAACTGGCATTGCCAGATTACCAATGGGTGGGGGTGGGGGGGGGGCTTTAGCGTTTATTAAGATACCTTCGATTAGAAACATTCCCAATTTATTGTTGACAACGGAATACAAACATACATACAAGAAAATGCAGCATAAGATTATATGCAATAAATACAGCCTTCAATTACACACCAACAACTACATGAAAATATAACGTAAAATACAGACAATACAGGTTCTCCAGAACAAACAAATAGTGACATCCAAAAACTTTCCACAATGTTAGTTACCAACGGTTCTAGATATGTCATACTGTGAATAGTTAGATATGGTTCTTCAGGTGTTGAACTTTCTCAAAACCTGATGAACTCGCGCTTTTTGCCACTATTGAAATCAGCCAAAATCTTGTCAACATTAACCCGACGCATGGCGTTCCATCCAGTACTGAACATAGTCAGATGAACCAGTCTCTTCCGGCTCATTGTATATCAGTCTAGATCAGTCTAAACTTTGAAAATTATCTCTCTTCGAAACAGTTACTAATTGTTAAAGTAAGATATTTGCAAAGCGATACTTCCATATTGGGATACTCATCCCTGCTATTTCTCTTCATCAACATCTGACACATCGTCGCCCCTAGTTCCTGACTTCACGGAGCCTAATTCAAGGGAAACGACTTTAAGGGGCTAATCAAATGGACTATGATTGATATTGCCAGGGTCTGGTATGAGTGAACTACTTGTAACATGGATACTGTGTCACTAATAAGAGGATTGTGTTAGTTCCTTAGCTTTATTTTCGTTTTATAGACGATTCGGCTGCTGCAAGGGATCACGCAATATCTTTTGTGCAATCTACACGCACTTGGTCGAATCGCATTTTTGCGACTGGTCTTTCAAAAGAGAGAAACGTCGAAGGGCGAGAGAAGATACTCGACGAGTTCTACAGGCGACTGGTCGACCAGGTGGCGATGGCGCCCGCTGACTGGGGCATTGGTGCTGCCGAACACTTCGTAACAGCTGCGAAAACAGGCTAGCTTTGAGCAGGAATTAAGAATTACAATCACCGCCTCTATTACTTGTCGTTCTATTTTACTTGTCGCTACTTGGTTATTTGTTTATAATGGAATAGAGTACAGAGTGGCCAAACCTCGTTTCGTACGTTTTGGTTACTCCTGGAAAATGCTTAAACACTATTGTTGTACATTGTTTATGTTACATGCTAATTTCTGATTATAGCTTATTTTAGATTGCCGAATGTCAGTCGTAGATGCACTAGTGCCGTTTTATGAATTTGTGTAGTTTTCATCCTTTCTGGTACACCTATAAACTCTCCACATTGTTTGATTGTACGCTGTTTTATCAATAGCTTATTTTGACAAGTATTCCTTTTTAGACCGTTTTCTTAATTTTTCAAGGGAAAAAAATTATCAAAGATACTCTCAATTTCATATTTTAGAATGTTCCAATATTTATTTGCGGTCTTATTCCTCAGAATGGTATTCCAAAGTAGCTTGGCTAAGTATTTTCTCATATCTTTATATCTAATTTTGTGGACGTTTCTCCTGTATTTTTTAGTTGTACTTTCTGTTTTTACTATGATGTCAAACTGTATTTGATTATTATAACGGTTACCCAATGGATCACGTATTTTGACATTGTCCATTAATTAATTTTGTGAAGACAAAACTAATTCTAATACATTCTCTCCGGTGGTTGGTTCTAGCACGTGTTCAATATGGAACCTATCCTGAATTAAAAGTAGAAAGTGTTTGTCCTCTCCCCTTGTACTCTCTATACATTTCCATTGTATGTGCCCGTGCTCCCTTCATGATTCATTCATCTTTATTAACTTCCTTTATAGCGTGTTGTAATTTTGTGTTATCCTCTTCGTTTATGTTTGGACTTCGATAAACTAATAGAATAGTTAATGTCGAATTTCCTATACCTATTTTGCACCATACAATGATGGAGGTGCTGTTGGAGGAATTGTGCCTCCTCGGTCAATTGCACTCACCGCGTAGTGATGGCGGTGCTGTTGGAAGTGGATGCACAATGTGACTCCTCGGTCACCTGCAATCGTCATATAGTGATGGCGATGCTGTTGGAAGTGGAGACAATGTGCTTCCCCTGTCACGTGCAATCATCGCACAGTGGTGGCGGTGCTGTTGGAGGTGGAGGCAGTGCGCTTACTCTGTCAACTGCAATATTCATGCATTGATGTCGGTTCTGTTGAAAATGGATGCACTGTGCTTCTCCTGTCATCTTCAATCAACATGTATTGATGGCGGTGCTGTTTGTGGTGAAGGCACTGTGCTTTCTCTGCCACCTGCAATCATCATGTAGTGATTTCGTTGCTGTTGGAGGTGGATTCATTGTGCTTCCCCTGTGACCTGCAGTTATCATGAAGTGATGGCAGTTCTGTTGATGGTGGAGGCACTGTGCTTTCACTGTCACTTGCAATCACCATGTAGTGATGGCAGTGCTGTTGGTGGTGGAGTCACTGTGCTTTCCCTGTCACCAGGAATCATCATGTAGTGATGGCGGTGCTGCTGGAGGTGGATGCTCTGTGCTTCCCCATGTCACCTGGAATCATCATGTAGTGATTGCTGTGCTGTTGGAGGTGGAGGCAGTGCGCTTACTCTGTCACCTGCAATATTCATGCATTGATGTCGGTGCTGTTGAAAATGGATGCACTGTGCTTCCCCTGTCATCTGCAATCAACAAGTATTGATGGCCGTGCTGATGGTGGTGGAGGCACTGTGCTTCCTCTGTCACCTGGAATCATCATGTAGTGATGGCGATGCAGTTTGAGGTGGAAGTACTGTGCTTCCACTGTCACCTGCAGTCATCAATTACTGATGACGGTGCTGTTGGAGGTGGAGGCACTGTGCTTCCTCTGTCACCTGCAATCATGAAGAAGTGATGGCGGTGCTGTTGGAGATGATCCTACTGTGCTTCCCCGGTCACCTGCAGTCATCATATACTGATGACGTTGCTGCTGGAGGTGGAGGCACTGTGCTTCCTCTGTCACCTGCAATCATCAAGAAGTGATGGCGGTGCTGTTGGAGATGATCCTACTGTGCTTCCACTGTCACCTGCAGTCATCAATTACTGATGACGGTGCTGTTGGAGGTGGAGTCATTGTGCTTCCTCTGTCACCTGCAATCATCAAGCAGTGACGGCTGTGCTGTTGGAGGTGGACCTATTGTGCTTCCCCGGTCACCTGCAATCATCATGTAGTGATGACGGTGCTGTTGGAGGTGGAGGCACTGTGCTTCCCCATCACCTGCCATCATCATGTAGTGATGGCGGTGCTGTTGGAGGTGGAGACACTGTGCTTCCCCTGTCCATTTCCGCTCCATTTCCCATCACTGAAACTTGGTTCCACAACATAAATGTGAACTGTTTTCAATTACAACGGCAGAGATGTTCATTTTAACCGAGAAAATAAAATACGTGAAGGAGTGACAACTAACATTTCAAAATCCACCGATTTGATAGAAATTCAACATCAGTAATGGTCACAATTGTAGAATGCGTTGCGGTACATCTTAAATTAAATAAAGTTACGCGACCATGCGATGAATATACAGGGATCAGATGTTGGTATATTTAATGACACTTTAATATTGTTGCTGCATAAGGAATAAAGCTCAAAAAACTCAATATATTTATGTGGTTACTATAATTAAGACCTTCTAAAAAACGATAATCATATAGACACCAATCATCTACAAATTCGACTCCGTCCATAGTTTATTAAAATTAATAAAGTCATATGTGTTATGTTATTGCTATCTCAATTGACAATCATTTTACAAATGAAGTAATGATATCAACAGTAGACAGTTAATCACGTGCATTATGTAATTATATAGATATTGGTCGGCCAAAAATATTTTTAAATACGTGCGTGAAACGCCAGTGCAAACAACAGAGGCATTTTGGTGCTGCATTATCTATCTGTAAAAAAGGTGTGCATCAGAAATAAAGGACAATACAGGCCATTTTTTACTAAAGGTTTGGCAAATGCGTGTAAAAGAAGAGCAATCTGTATAAAAATAATACAGGACAAAAAAGCATGTCGAGAAAAAAAAAAAAGTTGACAAATTTGTTTCGATATGCGGAAAAAGAGTTATATAGTAA
This sequence comes from Lamellibrachia luymesi, assembly GCA_009193005.1. Classification (NCBI taxonomy): domain Eukaryota; kingdom Metazoa; phylum Annelida; class Polychaeta; order Sabellida; family Siboglinidae; genus Lamellibrachia; species Lamellibrachia luymesi. The sequence continues at coordinate 262,774 of SDWI01000790.1, read as the reverse complement.
GTTATTGGAAAACACAGCAATGACACAAAGGAAAACAAATCAATAACACAATTGCTGTTTTCTCGTTATTTACATTTTTACATTGTCATGTATACACACATCGGCTTGTATTGTTGATCGATGTCTTGTCGTGTGTCATAATGCTATGTGAAGTAAAATTACCGCCCCATCTCAGACAACAAACATCTGTGGAGCCCGTCACCAGGCTTGTAAGAGGGGGTCCCTCTCTACGGGAATGCCTTCCAGTTTCCCCAGTTACAGACATTCCAGTGTCGTCTCCCCTATGTGCCCCTCCATCAATGTATGTCATAGTCCGGAGATCTACATTCCAGGCACTGCGCCTTGGAGAAAACTATGCAGCGCCGTTCATGTCAGTGAAGCGCGCATGAGTTTGGTTAGTGTCCGCGTCGCGTCGCTCCGTTCATGTCAATGAAGCGCGCATGGGATTTGTCAACGGTCACGACGTGCTTCCCTCACGATCCCGAAATACCTGTCCTTTTGTCAAAATCACATACTTCCAGCTCGGGCATCGCTTTTAAATGTGCGATGCCCGTCAACTTTTTACAAACTCATGCGTGCTCTCCGTCTAATATTTCCTAAACTTATTGACAAATGTTCATAAACTACGACACGTTGAAGTGCGTTGTTGAACCTCCCAGGCCAAGAGTGACGTCACCAGAGGTGTTTTCCGTGCATTTTGGTGAAGGATCAGCAGAGCAACGTCTGTTTAAGGCGCAAGCCGCCGAAGACTGGGAAACATTCTTATACTACAGATCCTAGGAACTTATGCCTGGTATGCTTCTAGCTTTGGCCATGTCTTTATGTCTCAGTCCGAAAATGCTAACGGTATTAGAAGTTCCAGAAGTGCAATTTCCGCGAACACGATTTTATGCGAACATTATATGCGACACTTTACCCGATTAATCATCATTGGCAGAGCAAATTGTGCGCATATGGGTCCATAGCAAAAACCTTATGTTAATAACACTTATTTGTGTTATATATTTTGATGCAAATTGAACTGTGTAATTGCCTGTCCCTTCGGTTTTATCGTAGCTCCGAGTTCAACGCCCGATTATGTTGGCGAAATATATGTTTTCGTTTTGCATTATGATTTTAACATCCAAAATAATAATTGGTAAATCAAAACAAATTTCATTTTGCAAAATGTGCAGTGCTATCGATATCATGTATGTGATAGGCGGTCGACTGGTGATAGCGACAATAAGCAGTGAGACTTGTTCGTGATCCAAGACTGGGACCAACCAAAAAATGACGGATTTATGGAGAGAAATGATGAACGAGAAGATTATATCGAAGGTAAACCAATTTTAAGTTCAGTGTTCTGTTAAAGCGGTGAACTATTTTTATGACAGCTACGCAACATAAACATGCACCACTACTGTTAGGCAATAAAGAACAAACTACATACAATATCTACACAAAACCAAAACCCACCTTTCATTCAGTATGTATTCCGAAATAAGTCGTTGCATGTCAGGATGTAATCCCCCTGACAAAATTTCCCCGACTAATATCCACATCAAATATATCCCCAATAGTGTAGTGGCTTAAGTCCAAATTTCAGTGATATCGTGATATGCTGGGCCAAACCACAAAATGTATCACAGTTTAACTGAAGACCGTATAACACTTTTGGGAGGGGCTATATATATATATATA
>SDWI01000790.1:233543-249162 GCA_009193005.1 Lamellibrachia luymesi | reverse complement strand
GATGCATTTATTAAATGACCTTTAACAACAGTTACTCTTTGTGTGTTCCTGTAGCAAACAAGCTCAGGTTTCTGCCATTACGCATCTGCAAGGTATCAACATTAAGCATCAGCAGGGTATAAATTAAATTTATGGTTATTGACACGTATTCGTGCGTGACTGCATGTACTGAGAGAAGCGCGATCTTTTCGTGTTGACATTTAGACTGGTTTGATACAGTGGGTTGAGAAAAGGTGGCTCAGTATATGTGTACTTCTTGATCACATCGTGAAACATATGAAAAAAATGTGTTATGCGAAGGTCGACGTTCCTTTAGAACATTTAGAATATATTGCCAATTCAGTAAGCAACACACTATTTGCATTATTAATTATCATCGTGATCGTCTTATGTGAAGTAAACACACCACGTAATTAAGTGTTTCTTTATAATCTGAAATACATTGAGTGCACGAGTCTGTCAGCCAGGATGAGTAAGTATTTGTCAACTGTATCCATATCAGCCAGACAAAACAGGCGTTTAATAACAGCTAGGGTCAAGGGCCGGAAACTACTGTAAGCGTTTCGCAGTCATGTGCATGACACCAGTAAAGAAGCGTTTTCACGTTAAATGACACATTTAACCCCACGCAGCTTCAAACATCAAAATGTTCCAGTTGTTTCTCTCACGATATTTTCCAACACTATAGTTGATATAACATTAACACTAATATTTGAAGGAGCATCAAGTTACATATATTTCTTTAAAATGGCTTCAAAGTTAAGGTCTAAAATTAGCAATCTGGAGATGACACTTCTTTGCCACACTTTACACAATTTTAATATAATGTATATTTGAACTATTATTTTTCAATTTGCAATACTAAATAAAACAATAAGAACAAAAACTGTGCCGAAATCCTCGAGAAACCAAAGTCAAATGATTATATTATCTCAAATTGGTTTAGAATGTGTAAGCGACCAACACTTGAATAAAGAGCAGAGGAAGATAAGCGAAGACAAAAAGGTGGTTATTCGGATGATTTCAGAATGTTGTTATATTTCCTGCAGACATGAAGTTAACAATGAAGGTGTTCTTACGAGCTTGATCGGCTCTAATTCCGACATTTGTTTTATCTGTAGGAATAAAAAATATGCCATAACTAGATGGTAGAAGTTGTCGCTTTCTTGAAGGAATGAGCAACGAATGTCAATACATTGTTTGTTACTTTCAAGTCAACCATTATCTAACACACATTATTCAATCATCGGAAGTAAAATCTATACATGATTTGTTTAATTGCTTTTTAATAATAAAGCTCGAATGATTTAAACTTTTATCATCTTCTTCGTAGCAGCCACAGCCCGAGGTGGCCGTTGACAAATATGTTATAGCGAAGTTATACTTGCATAACATATGTATACTACAAGCTTTAAAGTTACGCTCGTCTATTGTGATTAAGCCAAAACTATGCATATACATTTAACACACATAGTTGTATATGCATAGGCATGATCTTTGTTTGGAGAGGGCATTCCATTCAACACATATAAATTAGCAAGAACAGTTAAAATCATGTTTAAACATAAAACAAAATCCAACATTAATTGATTTATGTTTAGCATTGAGATGTTTGTGTGCTGTAGAACACACGCTTTTAATGTAGAATGACATGCTCCAGTTTGTTATGGTCACATAGTGTAAACACATAAACTTTGTATCATACATTTTATAATTGCATGATTGGTCAGTGGGTATTCATTATTATAAATATTATTGGGGTGTCTTTTTACTAATTTTCCTACAGAAAATTCACCCTTAAATACAAGGATGGATAACTTAACAAATGTGTTTGTTACTGGACAACTTGCTCAATAGTTATCTACACTGATGTTTTTACTACAAACATTAACTAAAATGTGTCAAAAACAGCACAATGTGCAGACGTAGATTTACCTTAATGCGGTTGTTGCGCCTGCTGCCGCAGCTCCTAATATAGTAAAACATTTATGCAACACAGTATATACGCATAGTGAGTATAATATTATATTAATATAACGGCAAAATGGAACGAAAATCACGAGCAACCAGTAAACCCGGTGCCGCTGAGCTTCCTAAAGACCCGCAAGAGAGCGCCACTAGCGTTGACATTAACCAAGATCTGCGCTATGGCGCCACAAGCGCACCAAACTGGCTGATCACTTTCTTGTCAAAGCAAGAAGAACTCGAGTATCAACGCGAACAGTTGAAACAGGAAAGGGAGTTCGCACACAATTAAAGACATGAACTATCGATGCGTCTCCTCTGCGAGACCCTTAGTAGACGTGTACACAACAATTCACCACCGCGCAAACGCAACAACGGCGCTAATGACGAGTCTAATGATTCACAGACTCAACACACCGATACCAATGTACAACGCACTTCTACCGGCCCACACGATAAAGCTAGACCACCTGAGCCAATTACAGCAGATATAACTTTACGAGAAGTAGCAGCATGGAAGCGATCATGGGAAGATTTCGTAGAGCTAGAACAGCTCGACCGTCTCCCAGCACGCCAACACAGAGCCATGCTGCGCACCAGTCTCTCTATTGAAATGATTACTACATTGCAATCGGCCATCGGTGATGTGATGACGATAGAACCGTCACAGCGATCTTAGACAGAATCCAGGAACATGTTCGAGCCAAACGAAATGTTACACTGGACAGTGTAGCACTAGAAGAAGGCAAGCACGAGGAAGGCGAGCAATTGGACCAATTTTACATTGCTTTACGATAAATTGGCAATAACGCAGATCTTTGCTAGCACTGCTAGACGATCGTCTTACCACGCGAATTATGTCGTTAATTCGTGAACCAGAAACAAGACGAACGTTGCTAACATGCACCACCTTCTCTGCAGACAACACTTGATGTCTGCAAGAGTGGTGAACCAGCAGGGAATGATGAAGCTGCACTCGCGAACAATGACCCAGGCCAGAAGATAGAGAAAACTGGCAAGAAAACATGGTAACGTGGTAAAACTAGAAATAGCACCACTTCAAAACACAACCACATATACGGTTATTGTGGCAACTCGGCTCACAACATGCGTGATCAATGTTCTGCATGGCGCAGTGAATGTTCAGTCTAAAAAAATGTGTCATTGGGCTACGTGTTGCCGTCAGAACAAACCACCTGGTAAAAACAAAAATATATCGACAACAATGAGTCAGATTCGTTTGTTGGACATTCTGGGAAAGAAAAAACACCGTCGTGCTCCGCGCATCAAGGTACATCTGCACCATAATGCTGATGACAGCTTCATCACAACAACACAGGCAACACGAAATACAGGGGCCGAAGCCACTATTGCAGGGATTGATATCCTAAAACAAATAGGATTAGACATTGGAAACACGTGTCGCCCTCCTGAAGACACAATTATTGCTGCTAATGGTTCATCATTCGAATGTGTTGGAACAGTGGACCTTCACATTCACGCAGCGGACAAATCTACGAAAGGGACGGTTCTTATCTGCAAAGAGCAACAATTACTTCTGCTGGCTTGGTATGTTTGCCGAAATTTGGGAATCGTTCCGAATGGCAATCGTCCGACACAAGCGAACAACTGAAAAAAAGTTGGGTGATCCAATAAAAATCCATTTGAACGAAAACGTTGAGACTTTTGTAATATATCCACTCGCTCCATCCCTTTTGCATGAAGTGATGAAGTCAAAGCAAATTTCGACCAAATGTCAAGACAAGGCATTGTCAAGCTATTGATGGTGTCATCCGCTTGTGGTAGTGCCAAAACCACGAGGGGCATACGTCTTTGTGTGGACCTCACACGTCTCAACAAATTCGGTCGTCGCCCAATTCATCCTATGAAGACACCGAAAGAGGCTGTCTCCAAAATAAAACCTGGGGCAAAATACTTCAAGACACTTGACGCTAAATAAGAGGATTGGCAAATACCCCTCTCGCCTGAATGTCAAGAACTCACGACTTTCTTAACTCCTTGGGGACGCTGTCTCTTCTTGAGAAGCTCCATGGGACGGTCCTCAACCGGTGATGAATATTGCCATCGCCGGCTTAAGCAACGTCGAAAATGTCAAGGATGACGTCATTGTGCACGACGAAAACTTTGAGCAGCACATTAACATAGTTCGCTCACTGTTGCTCCGTTGTAGAGAGCATGGCATTACACTGAACTCCGACAAATTCAAGTTCGCGGAGAATGAGGTGAACTACGTTGGCTTCAAGATCAACGCAGAAGGCGTCAACACAGATCCGGAGAAGTTGAAAGCAATTGCCGAATTTCCTACCCCAGCCTGCTTGACAGAACTACAATCAGTTATGGGTCTTATCAACCAGCTTGATGGCTTCAGGCCGGAGGTCAGTACAACCGCTGATCCATTACGTGAGTTACTGACGAACAAGAATGAATTCCGATGGACTGAAACACATACCACAGCCTTTCAAGTGACCAAGAAAGCGTTTGTATCTGCGCCTACATTTCGATCCAATCGCCGGGGGGTTAGGGTTACACAGCCGACAAAGGGTTGGGGTTAGCTCCATTCGCGTTAGGGTTAGCTCACCACTCACGATTGGGGTAGAGGTCTCTCCGTTAGGGTCAGCGTCAGGTTAGGGTCAGTGCTCATAACAGACGACAGAAGGTTAGGGTTACAAAGCCGATAACAGGTTAGGGTTAGGATTAGGGTTAGCTCCAGTCGCCAGGGGTTAGGGTTTGGGATAGCTCCATTCGCCAGTGGGCGTACTACAGCTACCCATAAGGTTGTGCGCATGCGCAATAAACCGGAAACGGAAGTCAATCGTGCACATGGTCTCCCGTTTTCTCGGTCAGATGGCTCCGTATTCTATTCCTGAAACCACGATGTTTTCTACCCTCTGAGTTATCGCCTTTATTTTGGCCCAAGGCAAGCAAACTACCACGTCATCTCCCTTGTTTAAGACTGTGTCGGTCTTCTTAACTATTAAGTCCCCCACAAACACCCTCGCTCTCTTTCTCTCCCCCTTTCTATAATTGCCTCTGAATAGCTCTTCCGATGGATCCTCTCCATCACATTCTGTCCTGCAGCTTTGTCACTTGGTGGCAGACTGTTATCAGGCTCTGTCTCACTCATCAACTTTTCCCTCCAGTCTCCTGGCTAACTTGCGCTAAGGTCGCCTTCCCTTCTGATACCTTCTCTCCCGTCTCTCTCACTCCATCGCCTTAACTATCGTCTCCTTTTCCCCGTCTCCTTCGCTATTGTCTCCCACAATCCAAATTCCTTCGATCCGTTTGTCTTCCCTCCCATTTCTCGTATCCATTCGTCCTGTCTCCTTTCGTCCTGTATCACTACGTCCCGTCTCCTTACGTCCTGTCTCCCTACGACATGTCTTCTTACTTTTTATCTGCCTCCTCCCAGGCTGAGGTGAGCTCTCCCTAGCATCTCTCTCGTCGACTTCCCCCACATTATCATCTACTGCCTCCCCCCACCAGAACCACTGTCACAACCCACCTACTCCATTCCCAACACTACCACAACGAACAGCATCAGCTGTTCTAACTCCACCTCAAGTTCCTTCATCCTCGTACATCCCCTACACTCAATACTAAAATTATCCGCCTGAACTTCAGTCCAGGAATTCTCACACCCGGACTTGACGAAGTCCACTCAGTTGCTACAACTGCTGCATATTAAATGCCTGGTGGCATTTACTGCCGTTTGCACCGCGTCATCAAAAAATTTAGACTTACTCTGATTACTACGTTAGCCTTGAATACTGCTGTTTTTGTGTTCAAAAGAACACTTTAGGTTAATTTACTTGTTGACTATGTTATGTTAACTACGTATAAGCGCGCACGAGCAAAGAAAATCCTGCCACCTAGCGAATACGGAGAACACTGTGTAAACAAAACAACGAAGTCATTGTAAACCAACTTAAGCTAAAATCCTGCTGTTAATGATTTTTTTTACCGAAATCGTTTTCTACAACTATGTCATATATTACCTTATGTATGTAATTTATGTAAATGTATCACTTTATATAATATATGTTTAACAATGTATACGATAGTTTGGTACACCAGTTTAATTCACGACCTGTAAACAAACTCTCCCTTATCGCTCGTTGAATTTGAGTTAGGGAAAAATATTGCCTCTGTTAACAAAAACAATTTCTTAATATATGTCTATAATAAATGTGTGACTATAGTACATGTGTAATAATAATACTTATGCTAACCAATATTCCACTGTTTCTGACTATTCGCTATGCTATCTCAATTTATATATATATATATATAATTTAAACTAGATTTAAATGAGTTTTTATTTAATAATATACAATATTATATATATTTAAAATATCTGGATTATAAGCATGATGATGTGCTTTTTAATGTATGTATTATGTCATTGTAAAGCGCACTGATCTGTCAAGTGTAGGAATATGCGGTATAAAAGAACCGAAATTATAATATTATTATTATTGACATATGGATATCCGTGAAAATGCCCCCGCCATGTTGTAATCATCATATACCACACACGTACTAACACGACTGTGGCAGTATGTGATTTATTTGTTCCTTTTTCATCAGAACTGGAATAAAATAAATTATGCGTTTTAGGGAAAATACATTGAGGTATGACACTAAATTAAACCATTGCTATCCCCCCCCACCCGCCACAGTGAAACCAATTTCATTTAGTATCAAACATGAACGTTTTGAGATGATCCATGCATTTTTAAAGACACATAATATAAAAACTGGTGTAATTTTTTAAATACTACAAAGACGGCTAAAACCTCAACTTCTGATTTGGCTCTCACCTTTCTGGTTGAAAGTTTTCGAACACTCCTGGCATTTGAAGAGGTGGTTGCCAGAGCGAACTGACCCCTTGGGTGGTCGACCACGTCTCACTGGTCCACCTNAATAGTAATACTTATTCTATTCGATATTCCACTTTTCTCTGTAAATTCTCTACACCAATTTGAAGTCGCTGCTGCACCAAGATTTCCGGAATTTCTCAATCTAGTTTAGTTTGCGATAATCAAAACACAGAAGATAATCGCAGCGTATAATGTCATCATCTCGTAATTTTTTCGATTCACTTTCTGTTAGATAAAGGCATACGATACATTTTCTGACAAATTGGAGACGATGTGTTTCGATACGTAAGGAACCTGTAGAACAATTACCATTTCGTTCTCCCTTGGCAGAGAAACAATCTGAATTTCGTTGGATTAATTGGCTAATTTCGCAACTGCCTGTTTCGGGCGCAATAGGACCAATGCTTGTGTAACAGTCTTGCGAATGGCGTCTTAAAGGCCATCTCTTGGAAAACCACGTCAACACATTTCGTGTTAAATCGGTCACACATCTACCCTTTCGCAAAGAAGCATCGCCCAATGTAATTTCGTGCGGTAATTCATCGCATATAGTATAGCAACCTGTGTTTTACCACATACTTTAAGTAACACTCTACCTAAACCTTGGAATGGTCCAGAATGTTACAAGTAGTAAAAACAAAGTAGCTGGCGTCACTTGCGGGTATTGTATCAGGGAACACGTTACGACAGCCGTTGGTGGACACATCACGGGAGGCAGTGCTGCACGTTTCGATCTTGGCGATGTTCGTGGATAGCTTCTCCACTGTAGACGGGAGGGACGGAGGGAGTGAGGGAGGGAGGGAGGGATAACTATTGAATATATATATCCCTCCCTCCCTCCTTCCCTCCATTTCAACGTTACCAGATAATGTACGATGGCATCAATTATTTTAGTTAGAACGTATTTAACGCACACCTTTAACTAATGTAATAGTAATATGTATATATTAATTATCCGAAACGTCTAGGTCGTGCGCCTTAAGCATTACACAATTGTTAATCATCATTTTGAATAAATATTCCTACGTATATCTTATATGATTACACATTTGTATTACTAACCAAGCACTACAATAATTACATAATTATTAATCATCAACCATGAATTATAATTATAATGTGAATCCAAGGGAATTTAAATACATTGCTATTACATCACCTAATACTGTGCGTTAATTAACTAAAATAACTGCTTATACAAACTACATTTCTATTGGTATCCATTGCCAATATTATTTTATATCAAACATCAATTTGATAATACATGTTGCTAATCAATAATTATGGAAAATAATTAATGAAATGTTTAACAAATTAAGAATAATGTGTGAACTATTAAGACGTTCTTAGACCATTCCTCTTCATTCTTTATCATATCATAAATTGTACAACCAAAGAAAAAAACAAGAAAACAAAACACTGCATAAATAATTGTTCATAATATATATATAAGGTATGGTTAATTATATATAGTTATATTAATTATCCGATCAGTCGAAGTCGTGCACTACATTAATTACATAATTAATTATCATGTTGAATAAATGTTCGTAGGCATATATTGTATGACTATACGTTCATATAACTAACAAAGCACTACAATAATTGCATAATTATTAATCATCATCCTGCTATTGTGCAATAGATGAGATAAGGAACTGGATCCAATCAGATAAGGAACATGATGTTCACTTACACAGGGAAAGTAAACACCTACTAAAAAATACCCCTTGTATGCGCTGTTGAGATAAGGGCAGGATCTGCTAAGTGGCAGCAATTTGGAAGCTTTGTACAGCTATCAAAATTTCTCAGCTCTGTTCACAACGCATAGAAATGGCTGCAGTAACCTGGACAAACCTGTCAATTTATCATTGCTTGGACTAAGATAATCCGGACTGTTGAGAAGACAGGACATAGTGGCACCTGGATAAACCTGTCAATCCATTGCTACATGATACAGTCGTTGCCTGGACCAAGAGAAACCTGAGAAAACAGGATATAGTGGTACACTCAATCCCAACGTTACAAGATGTCTGATAGTGTGCACAGAGTGTGCCACAAGACTGGCGAAGTCGCAGCGGAGCGCGGTCAAGGAGTGTGTGTGTGTGTGCGTGCGTGCGTGCGTGCGTGAGTGTGTGTGTGTGTGCGTGTGTCTTCCTTACCAACCGTGCAGTTGGAGGACACAAACAGTCCTTGACAGCGCTCTGGTGGGGTACCCTATGCACATGATCAAACATTGTGTGACCTTGGGATCGAGCATGCCACTATGTCCTGTCATCCCAACACTCCGGATTCTCTTGGTCCAAGGCAACGACTTCATTATGTGGTGATGGATTGACAGGTTTGGCCAGGTTAATGCAGCTACTTCTACGCATTATAATGTACAGAGCTAAGAGATTGTCTCAGAGGTACAATATTTTCAAGTTCCTGTCACTTAGCAGATCCTTCCCTTATCTCAACCGCGCATACCAGGGGCAAATTTTCTTTCCTTGAATAAGTGAGGATCCGGTTCCTTATCTGATCGAATCCGGTTCCTTATATCGCCTATTGCGCAATAGCAAGATGGTGATTAATAATAATGTAATTATTGTAGTGCTTAGTTAGTTATAACCTCGATGTACAATCGATGTACAATCTACTATTAGTATTAGTATTGCATTACCAAATAGATATTTATAAAATATACATCTATAAATAGTGTGGAAAGATCCACAGGCAAAAACTAGACAACTAATTTGGATCTACGTAAGAACAGTTTGTCTGTCATGACAAACTATTAGTGCAAAGATAGAAATACGTGTTCTGTACTGCCTTCGAGAAAGGTCCTAATAAACGACCACGTTATGCTGAGAAAAAAAAATACTAGCATCACATATGTTTCAATGTATATTTTACAGGTGAACCGGAGTCAACTCACGCTGATGATATTTGTGAGAGTTTCGGCAGCTACGTTTACGTTGTATTGTTAACACAATATGTAGAAACATCGGTTTCGTTGTCTCTACAGTAACGAACTGGCGTCGCCTATTTCTGATATTTGTGATATTCATGATAGCCGTGTGTATATATTGTTTTGTATATATCGTCTATGTAAAATGTACAATTTACTATGTAAAAAACAATTGTAGATATCGTTGTGAAGAATATCGAATGTTGCGGACACAGAGTTTTACTGTGACGACAATATCTTCAAAGGAGACGGTCTATATGGGACCAAACGCCTACCCATCGGACAATTGTGGATAAGGCTTGGCCAATAATTAGGAATTTATTGGGTGAGTACATTACTCTTCGTTAACGTCAATCACAATTTCATCTTTTCCCTTTTTCCGCCTTCTCACATTAAACAAAATACTTGTAAATGCCTCTGTAAATCTTGATTGATGAATGTTATCCTGTGTGGCGACCCTTGCCTAGTCTACTTCGTCATGCTTATCGGCGTCGTATAACCTTGCAACCTTTATCTGCCAGAACATCTAATGGTCCCATGCACCCCTACCAGAAACAGTGATTCCGATAAATATATAAGCATACAAGCAATAGTAGAAATATATTACATATTCCTTCTATCCCACAGTTAAATATGAGCCAGGTACTTAATCTCCACTGAATAAATAAGCACCCCTTCTACACCCCCCCTCAGCTGGCTGATAACACAGTCCACTTTGCTCCACCATCCAACCTCATCCGACTGAAGGGAGAAATCTGGTTTTAACCACAAATATCAATTGCACCATTTTGTTTGAACATTAGTGATCACGATTACAGCCTTGCTTCTTGAAGTACGACCACCACTGTTGTATTCAGAATAATGACGAGAAAGCTTTTAAGACATCATACATTATGTCTGAAAAACTTTGAAGAACAAATACAGGCACGTGTATAAGCAGCAACATAAAATATGCTGTTTCAGTATTTGCAGATGTTACCTTTGTTTCTGATGACAAATTCGATGCGTCGTAGTATTATCGAAGTACGGTAAATTGGCCACATATTATTTGGCCCTCGCATCACTGATTCTGAATTTCGTACTTGTGTTTTTATATACTTTATTGACTTCTGTTGAAACGAGGCAAATATCGCACACCGTTGTATATAGTATTAGTATTAGTATTAGTAGTATATAGTAAAAGTAGTAAAAGTAATAACAGTCGAACTGCATAGAAAAAGACTAGACTAAAAAATCGTTATTCGGCGATTACAAATTACGTGGGCAATATAAACATTAAGCATACGTGGATATATAGTAGGCCTAAATACATTAATCTAAACAGGCTAAACGATAGACGCTAAAATAGACTTTATACAATAGTGAATAGTAACTACGTTATACCGAACGTAAACGCTGACGCTGTCAACTTACTAGACAGACTTTCGCAAACATCACCAGTGTCTAAGCTGTGATCCGAAGCAGTTATAGCGTAATTATATAAAATAACTACACAATAGACTACTTACGCATATTCATATCAACTTACAGTTAGTGGGTAGAAAAACAGTGATATAACTTATAAAGAAAATACTTAATTGTGGCGAGTTCCAAACGAACGAACGAACGAACGAACGACGAAGAAAATGGCGTCGTCTCGAAGTACAGCTTGTTCGACCGTAAAAGCTAATCTCTAAACGACACAAGCCAGAAAGGCCAGGCTATATAAGTAAAACAAAAACAACAATATTTACGCAATCTAAATTAACGTAGGCAAACTGCCGATTTATACGGTCTTCATAGAACTATTATGATAATACATAACTAATCGGTAGACTTTTGGCTTACTGTTATGTGGACAGATGATAGCTAATTCTTCTACTTCAGAACAACAAAAACTTTTATAAAAAGACTTTTCTAAAAAAGGTAAAACACCGCGATGTACAGTCCACGCTGCACTGCGCCAACTGTTCAGCACCCACCCACGATAATGGAATGGGGACAGAAGTTGCTTTGCAAGGAATTGTCGATGTTCTCTCTTCACAAAAGAGAAAACTATATGGCAAGCTGGGTACTAAAAAAATTTTAGTGACAAACTGCTGATTCAGATAACAATGGTAGACTGTGAAACATTCATGCAAGTCAAAACTATATGTCACACAGCTCGTTTAATGATGTCATGGCCGCCCAAGTGGTACTGTTCGGGTTCTTCCTTGGCCAGGTAATGCAACAGACCTTTACAGAGAACATGTGACAGCACGTTAAGGATAACGTTGCTACAAAGCAACCAAGCTCAGTTGATTGAAGCAGTCAAATATTTATGGGTATTTAACATATCACGCCAGTACTGTGCAAATCTTACTTCGAAAATATCACGACGTATGGGGTCAGCCATCAAAATCAAAGGTTACGGCTGCAGATACTGAAGCAGCAAGTTAAGGTTAACGTTGCTACAAAGCAACGAAGCTCAGATGATTGACGCAGTCAAACATTTCTGGGTCTTTGACATATCATGCCAGTACTGTGAACATCTTACTTCGAGTATATCACGACGTATGGGATCAGTCATCAGAAACAAAGGTTACTGCTGCAAATACTGAAGCAGCATTTTCCCTCTTATGGTTTACACACGTGTCTGTGTTTCATCTTCACAATTTGTGAGACACAACACAATGTGTACTGTTTTAAAAGCTCTCATCGTTTGTCTGAATACAACAGTGAAGGTTGAGCACCAATGAGCAATAATGTACACGCACCTTCTGCATGCGCACCACAAACTCATATGTTAGCCCCAGAAGGGGCTGTGTGGTGTATAAAAACTGAAGACAACAACAACAACTGAAGAGCAACGATATTAAATAAGGTAGGATGAGCTCTGAACATTTTAGTTCTTACTATTGGGCAATAATTTAGCATTTTACACATGACCACCCATCCTAAATCAGGATCAGGGGTTAACATTTATCACTCATGATCCGTTGCCATTTATCGTCGGCTCAACTGTCTAAATAACCATCCTTCTCAACTGTCTTCCGAATGTGTCTTGGCCAAATTGGCAAATTAAACTTTTGTAGCTGAGCCCATCCAAGTTTCCAAGGGCTCTTCCGGTTCCCGAAATTCGTTGACCTCTGAGTTCAAAGGAATTTGGCAAATGTCAGGATTAGCCAACTTTATTAAGAGCGGAATAAAGTGTTTTAACATTATTATCAATCTTTGGCGCGATCTGTCAATAGTCACTAGGGTGATTTAGCTACACGTTTTTCGAATCCTGCTTTTATGTTGCTAATCTAGGTTTAATACAATTATTTATTAAATCAAACTGCATATGCCAGCATCCCTCCAATCGCATAGTGATATAGGTATAAATATATGCACAGGAACATTAGGTCAAAAATGTACCCAACGTGGACATAAATAGTACTAAGCTAATGTTGTCAAGATAGTTACAAAATACCAAGTTACCGCTGTGTGCGTTTGTTTAAACGATTATATATGCGTGAGAACTATCATATACAATAGGCTATTGGGTTGAAATAATTTCCTTTCAAGAATTCCGCTGTCCAACTGTTGCGACAACATAAAAACTTAACAAGAAACTATTAGCCATATCATCAGAAATTACAAACTCACTTTTTTTACTGAACATTATCGCTAATTAAAGAGAAGAACAATAGGTAATATTAAAATTGCTGACACTATGGTATCGTGATTGGCGTCAATTTAGAGCTCACGATCTATTGAACAACGTTTGCTATAACAAATATTCCGTATGTGAAATATATATATATATACCCCGGAAGGTATGATTTAAGCTTAACAGGCTAAACTCCTCTCTTAACGATAATAATGGGGAACCAATGTTTTCCCGTAAACATAAAAAAGTTAATTTGTGACAACTGGTCGGACTCTCTTTTGGGATTAATTAACCTCCAATAACATTTTGTTGCCATTTGTTCCGACCAGTTTCTGACACCAGCTTTTGTAGTGTTATTACACAAATTCAGCACAAGGATCTGGCCTGTGTTAACACCCTACATCTACCTCACATTAGTTGTTCCCCTTTAGCCTTATAAATTTGTTTCGTTTTATTATTGTGATGCCCTGGCATTACCTTTGGTCAACTTGAATCTCCATGTGGGTGCAGGTATTGATTTCCTGGTCAAAACAATTCCCCGCCCTGTAAAATCGCGAGTGCATTTTTTCCCAAAAACAAACATGAATACACAATTGTAACACTTTAGCCAAATTGAATTGGTATTTTGCTATAGCGACAACTATGCACATTATTCCAGGATTACTCCCGGTCATGCTGAGCCATTTTGTTCCGTATTAAAAGCATTGATTTCCTGGCCAAAACCTTCATCCACCCTGAAATGACACGAATGCCTATTATGTCAAACAAATATACAGTAAGATAAAATGGTAACCCTATATGCAAGTAAAATGTGTGTTTTGTTGTTGCTACTGTGACATCAATTGACACTCTTTGATTGATACTTGTTTTTCCGTTTTGAGCTAATTTACATATCTCTATTGGTGCAGGTGTCAATTTCCTGGCCAAAAACTCCCCCATCTTCGACAATGAAAGCACTGGCGACATTACAGGGCGAACTATGTTTTGGCCAGATTATCAATTCATGTACCCACAGAGTTATATCAAATGGCTCAACATTGCCAGGAGTAATGCAATTGGATGTTATAGCAGAAAGCGAAATCAATGTCATATAGATACACACACTGTTCAGGAAACTTCAGTATTCTAGCAAATGAAATAAGTCACTTATTTGAGTCTGTGACCAAAGACTTCCCACCACTCTTACCCGTTGATGAGTTCTTACCTCTGGGAGCTGACGCCACGAATTAAAACACACAAAGCAACCGGCCCGGACGAGATACCCAACTGGATCTTACATGACTACGCCGCCATCCTCGCTCCTCCCGTCTGTGCGATATTCAACAGTATCCTACGTGAAGGAACCGTGCCTGTCCTGTGGAAATGCGCTGACGTTCGACCAGTGCCTAAAATTCAACCACCAGCGCTAATTGAGAAAGACCTGCGCCCAATATCTATCACGCCAGTTTTATCGAAGTGCTTGGAGAAATTGATGTGCACGTGGATAATGGACATTACCATGGACCAGATTGATCCTGAACAATATGAATCAATCAAAGGAACATCAACCGTACCCGCACTGGTCGAGCTTGTACACAAGTGGAAATACGCGGTCGAGACTTCTGGAACCATAGTACGAATACTTATCGTCGAATTCAGTTTGACCGAGTCGACAATCACATTTTAATGACGAAATGTGCATCACTCGGACTTCCAACTTTTATCACCAAATGGCGGACATCCTTCCTGTGTCAACGCAAACAAAGGGTAAAGATCGGGAGTGTGAAATTGAAGTGCACCACTGTCAATGCAGGTGTCCCACAAGGCACAATATTTGGACCAATCGGCTTCCTACACCATATTAATGATCTGCAAAAAGTATGCGAACATATAAAATATGTCGACGATTGCACAATATGGGAAGCTTCTTCATCCTCCGGAAAGGACAGCTCACTCCAAGTAGCAGCAGACGAAGTCGGGCAATGGACAGCGAGTAACAAAATGGCGCTGAACTACGACAAGACGAACGAACTGCGGATATGTTTCAAGAAATCAACTCCGGACATCGCACTGCTAACCATCGACGCTAGACCAATCCAACAAGTTAAAAACACTCGTCTACTAGGTGTGACTCTATCTGAAGATCTGAAGTGGCAATCACACATAGACGAAATCACTACAAAAGCATCGCAACGTCTATATTTCAACATC
>SDWI01000790.1:197528-212195 GCA_009193005.1 Lamellibrachia luymesi | reverse complement strand
ACAGAATCCGAAACTAACTTACTCTAAAATACTCCCTCTGACTAATAATTATCAAAACCTGTTTCCTAATATATGTCTACAATACGTTTGTGTATAATATATATTCAATAGTAATACTTATTCTATTTGATATACCGCGTTTTTCTGTAAATGATCTACACCAAATTCAAGTTGCTGCACCAAGTCCAAGTAGCCGGAAGTCAAGTCCAAGTAGCCGGAAGTCAAGTAAAGAAAAGTATTGCATGTAAACATCACTTATACTAAATGCTAATAGCTTAAACAAACATGGTTAAATCAGACCGGTAATTTTGAAGCCTAATGGTAAAGCAGGTATATTATTTACTACGAGAAGTGTTGGTCGTTGAATGGAGCAGAAAGGTCTTCGGCGATGTGCCAGTAGATAGGCTCAATCGTTGCTAGAAAGTCCTCCTGGAAACAATAGTAGGACATATAATGACAAGAACATTTGTCAACCATTTGACATGTATCTCCGGATTCAGAGTCAACACAAGAGTGTGTGTTAGACTAAGTTTGTGTTGCGCTTCGAACAGCAGGATATATATCGAATCGTAAAATTACTAAATAAAAAAATAGGCCTTTGTTCGTACGTTGGGACTTGCTGAAGTTGCAGGAGGTTTTCCATGAATATACCGAATGAACGGGACATATAATTTTAAGCTGCTTTCCTCCGATATTATATTTCGTATCCGACATATATCCGTTATAGCTCTGGTTAGGCAACAATTGTCAGAGCAAGGTACGGTGCACGGGCAAGTTATGCGTCATATTGTGACTATCACAATCAACCTCCTAACAAAGACATTATGTCAATAACAATTTACATTTCTCAAACATCAATAGTTCGTGACTATTAGTTATATTTACATCTTGTGGTCAACTTTTTCCAAGTATGTAGCAAACCTCAGTTTTTTTTTAACATGATATAATTGCTATGGAATAATTAAGTACGTTTTCTGCCCGTAAACAACATTTGAGATTGTCAAATTTCCGAACAAACACAATGTAGCACAGCGAATTACTCGCAGGTGGTTTTAGGATATAATAACAATTAAATATAATACAGGCTATCAGTGGCGCCTCGGGTGCATAATATAATACTAAAAGTAACTCACATTCAAAATTCCCAGACAATGGCGCCACTCAGCATATCATCACTGACACAACTCTACTAGGAATTCAAAATGGACAGTGCTGAGTGGCATGTTGGCTGGTCAACGTGATTATTGTCTACGGCTTGCTACGTCATTGCAACTGTGCATTTGAGTATACATAACACAGTTTCAAACAAAAGCAAACATTGTTTTGTTTCTATGCACATTTTCAATGCAAATACTATCCAATATTGTAATACTAATATAACTGACATTAAAATTTCCCCGACAGCGGCGCCACTCAACATATCACCACTGCCACAACTTGATTATGAATTCCAAATGGACAGTGCTGAGTGGTATGTTGGCTGGGCAACGCGATTATTGTTTACGGCTTGCAACTGTGCATTTCAGTATACGTAACACAGTTTCATACAAAAACGAATGTTGTTTTGTTTCCATGCACAATTTCAATGCAAATGCTATCCATAATTGTATGCACTTGAAATTGCATACAATACAACGATTTCACCACTGCCACAACTTGCATCAAATCTAACTTGCGGGAGTGGTGAAATAGTCAGTGACTTACATTACATTTACTATGTGGCGCATTTTGCGGGGTATCTGCTCACACTCACAGACAGTGGCGCCACCCAGAATATCACCACTGTCACAACTTGCTTATACATTCAAAATTAACAGTTGCTGAATTGTATAAAGAAATGGTTGGATGGGCAACGCATTTGTTGTTTACGACTTGTTACACCATTGCAACAGACAACTGATAAACTGGGCAACGTTCTGTTAACTGACTAGTCTGTATGTTGTGGTTACTACAATTGTATGGCGCTTCGAGGTCTCATTCAACTAGCCAGCCTTTTTTAGAACATTATCGCCAAGCCGCCCTTGATGTGCTGCTATTGAGGGTGGTCACTGTCAGGGTACATGTCGTCTTAAATTAACGTTTAACATTAACATTAACGTGATCATCGGAGTCATGAGAGATACAGAGTCTCCAATGTTGAGAGCCAGTTTGAAATTGGGATATACTATCCACAGTATCTGCTTCTGAGCAATGTTTTCACCTTGTTTTCTTAACGTAACAAATATCTCAGTAATGACATGATATATTCTAATCCCTTTATATTTGCCTGTGTTTTTTCTCCTCCATTGTTGTTATATATGTTTTATATTAAAATGCATCTCGTTATGGTTGTTGGAACCCAAAGGTTTGTGTACTTTAACAATGTCAACTAATTCATTTTGAGAAGACACACGTCTATCACTCTCCAGCCCGGTCTTCCTCCATTTGTGTTCTAGCTGTTGTTTTACACAAGTCTGCGATCATATGTCATAGCCGTACCATGGCGTGTGCGGTCGTACATGCACCGTATGTGTTTTGATCGGCGCATGCTTGTCGATAATGGCATCAATGACTTTATTGTATGTGTTGACAGCACAGTTCGTGAAAACCAGAAGAGTCTCTGAAAACCAAAACGATCGGATATCATCCCATAACGCAGGACACTGACATGTTTATAACTCGCCGCTTTCAATCGAATGTGTGGTAGCTTCACGAGTTGAAACGTGCAGCGAATCGCCTAACATCCATTCTTATATTTCCCAAAACGCATCGGTGTAACGAGTCATCAGTAGATCGATAGTATGTGTGCTCTTCCTCCTTGTTCCCTGCTGTACCGTGGTGAGGGTCAGGTAAAATATTGTCGAGCCACTCTTTCTGTTCTTTCTTTCCATAGTTTTCTATCGGCCGCTCCCTCTCTCCATCTTTCATCCTTTCCCGATCTTCTCGTGTCCCTCCTTACGCAGTCCTCCCATCTCAGCTGTGGCCTTCCCCTTTTCCTGCGTCCTTTATGTTTTTCCACCTCTGCTCACTTTGCTAGTTTGCTTGCATTCATTCTTACCAAATGGCCTGCCCATCTCATCTTCCTTCTCACCAATCTTCCTGTTAGGCTGCATTGCATCCCAACCTTTTTCCTTAGGTCGTTCATCCTTCTTCTGTCCTCCCTCTTTGTTTTTGTTATTCGCCGAACCCAGTTATTCTCACACACTTGCAGCTTCTGTTGTTGTTGTTCTGTCAACGCCACTGTCTCCAGCCCATACAGGCATGCTGGTGTAACACATGTTCTCAGGACTTTTCCTTTCAGCTTTTTTGAAATTGTTCTGTCCAATATGACGCTCTCTACCTTTCTCCAAGCATTCGCTCCCGTTCCTGTCCGACGAATGCCCATCCTCCGTAACCATTCCTCCAAGGTACACAAAGCCATCCACTTGCTTGATCTCCTTACCATCCAACCTGATGTTCAACTCCTCTCTCTGGTGTCCAACCCACATCACTTCTGTCTTCTCTAGGCTCATTCTCAGTATGTCCAGCCACATATGGTCTGCCACTTGGTATGAAGCTTTAAAAATGTGTCCTTTGGCGGGTTGAAATCACCAGCATCCAAGAGGTTTTATATATATATCGCAATGGTGTCCATCAAATCAGCAAACTCAAGGAAGAACTCCAATACTGTGAAACTGTCTTTGCTGCATGGAGGAGGAAGATTGATAATAATCGAATGTCGCAACTAGAAGCAGACACATTGATTCAAATATCCTCGTTTGCTGCATCTCCAATTGTCATGTCATAAAGCCAAACTTTAACACGACACCACCACTGTCCACCAGTGCCGTACTTTCTGTCAACATGTCGTAGTTGGTAGCCGGCTGGGGTGATACGTCTCTGTGATGGCGGGTATGTCAAGGTCGTTGTTTTTGATCAACTCAATCGCTCATATCGCTTTTCCAGCCTACTTCACGTTACATAATTATATATTTGGCATTCAGCTGGCCGAATAACACTTTGCGTACTGTGCATTCATTGGTTAACGTCCTTTCCAGCTGAAGTAAGTGGTTCAGACAAACACCTATTGTTCGGGTGAAAACAGAGTTTGCTTGCCTGGTTGAGACAATTGACCTGATAGCACTGCATCCCCTCTTTGTTTTCTGGTGACCGTGTCTACTTAGTCCACAGTGCAGTACTTAGTTCCACACGGCTTAGTAAGATTTAACAAGATTGCCATCTAAAACTACGTTTCAGATGGCAAGTGGACAAGGAAGCCATTGGCTTGTCGAGAGTTTTATCTTTTATATATAGCCCGCCTTTTTCAGATATCTAACTATTTTATAATTAAACATATTCACACTTCTAGCATCAATATAATCGTTTGACTTCCATTCAATAATCACCCTATGTGAGAATGAATACTGTATCATGTTCAAGTTACACTGTTCCTTAACAAATGCTGCTTTGTATCATCTGGTTCTACTGCCTTCTTTGAATTTGAAGAACACAATCATATCAATATCCGTATAACCATTAGCTTTTTTAAACACTTTTATTTGGTCTCCTCTTAGTCTCCTTGTTGTAAAATCACATTTTAATCAGTTGCTTTCATAGTTGACGTCTCTCAATTCACGGTTGCATGTAATTCAATTGGTTGGCCACAAAGTCCAATGTTGCGTAGCGTATTTGACGAGAAAAGTACTGTCATGGCGTTTTGTTTAAACAAAACTGTACTCTAGAGAGTACAGGGGTGGGGACGATCAGATTATAAATTTAATTCAGGATAGCTTCTTTATTAACACGTGCTAGAACCAACCAGGGAAGAGAAAGTGTTACATACAGTTTTGTCTTCACAAAATGAATTACTGGACGATGTCAAAATACAGGAACCATTGGGTAAACGTGATCATACTCAGATACATATTGACATCAAAGTAAAATCAGAAAGAAAAAAATTACAGTGTAAAATATGAAATTAAGAGTATCATTGATCAAATTGTTCCCTAGAAAAACAAGTAAAACTAGAAAGAAACACTTGTCAAAAGAAGCTATTAGAAAAATAGTGTACAAGCAAACTATGCGGAGGGTTCAAAGGCGTACCAGAAATGACGAAGACTACGCAAATTACAAAGAGGTGCTTAATGCAGCTACGACTGAAACCAGACAATATAAAAGAAGCTACGACCAAAAGTTAGCACGTTACATAAAAAATGACAGCAAGAGTGCTACGCATATGTCAGGAGTAAACAAAACGTACGAGAAAAGGACCGCTTGAAGACAATGTGGGAAATATAATACCACAAGGTTTGTTATTGCCGGAAGACCTAAATGGATACTTCAGTTCAGTGTTTATCAGAGAGGATGTCAGTTCATTACCAGTTTCACTTACTAAATTTCAGGAATAAAACATATTATTGTAACTCGGGAAATGGTAGCTAAGAAAATGCAATTAACGAAGGACAATAAATCACCAATAGTGGATGGAATTCCTCCAAAACTACTAATGGGAACAGTAGAATAATTTATTATACCACTTGCATGACTGTTCAACTTGTCATTAAAAGAGGGAGTGGTTCCTCTTGAATGGAAAGAACAAAACATCATGCCTTTGTTTAAAAAGGGTTTGAGATATAAGTCAGAGAATTACAGACCTGTGCGCATAACGTCAGTGGTTTGTAAATTATTCGAAAGGCTATTTAAATACCACATGGTGGACTTCCTTGTTAGGCATAGATGGGTGGATTCCTAAAAGTGAGGTCATGCTTAACAATAATGTTATGCTTTTTGGAAGAAATCACCAAGTGGGTTGACGAGGGATCACCAGCAGATATTATATACTTAGATTTTCATAATGCTTTTGACAAAGTGCCACATCAAAAATGTCTACTTAAAATAAATGCCTATGGTATTGGCAACGGCATAAACAACTGGATAGAACTATGGCTGACTGACAGAAGACAACGTGTTTAGTAGATTGGGAGGTTTCAAACTGAAAATCAGTTTTGAGTGGGGTACCACAAGGATCAGTATTAGAACCTTCGTTTTTCTTAATATACATCAATGACTTGGATGTAAACTATGAAATGAGAGATATTGTTCTAGGTACTACTGTAATAAAGGGTGACATTGGTGGCAGCGTGACATTGTAGCTTCAAATGGTAATCAAATTATTGGGTTGATTAGGATAAATATAACATACAAGAAACAAATAATTAGCCATCTGTATAAAGCAATAGTTAGACCTCATCTAGAATATTGTATACAAGTTTGGAGGCCATGTCGTAAGAATGATATAGATACGCGTGAAAGAATACAGAGGAGAACAACTAAAATGATTCCAGAACTGAGTGACCTTAGTTGTGAAGAACGACTGAAATAAAGTGGTTTAACAACCCTAGAGGAAAAACAAATATTGAATGGGTACAAAAATATTGATAAAGATATTTTATCACACTCATGAAAGATAATATATCTAGAGGACATGAGGAAAGATAACCGTAGACTGGATATCAGGAAGTTGTAGTTGTCACGTTGTCACAAAGGACAATCAATTAATGGAAAACATGATCTACATATATTGGAATTGCTAGCAGCGTGAATATGTTTAAAAACAAGGTTGACACATATCTCAGGAAGGCGGATTACACATATATTAAAATATTAGTCTTTCAATAAGCCAATGGCTTCCTTGTCCACTTATCATCTGGGTCTTTATCTTGGATGGCAATATTGTTAAATATTGTCGCACCAACACAGACACAGCTGGTCTGTAACCAGTTATGTCTAGCTGTCCGAGTAGACGGTTTATTCGATGTTTTGGAATAACCCAAGTTCGCCCCTACTGATGCACTTTCATATGTGTCTTTATTTAGTGACAAGTAGATCATTTTGCTGCTTAGTATTAACTGAAATTACAATAAGTGTTGTAAACCGTAGTAATTACAAGAATACATGGAAGCTGCTCTTACAACATGATGAAAGTGTCCGTAAAGAACGAATGCACCGACGCATTGTGATCTGAGCTTCATATCGTGCTAGTTCTGACAACTTGTGCTGTTTAGCTTTCGGAAAACATCTCTTCACTTCAATGCTTCCGAAAGTATTTCATAAGTGATATTATTAAAAAAAATAGTATTGGATGATTTCTACATCTGTTGCACTGAACGACGTAAGTAACGCAACTATTTCAACATAATCGTTGTACGACACAATGAACTCGCCGGACTTTCATGAGCAAAGCACAGCACATAACTGGAAACGACAACACAAGTGTCATCAGAGCAGCCATCTCGCATCAGCCTCTGGAGTCACAGCTGGAATGGGAGAACACTAGCTCACAATCCCAAGTCAATATACCTGGGGGTTACCCTGGAGAGCACACTCAGCTACAAACATCATGTCATCAAAACAAAGGCAAATGTAGGAGCCAGGAACAACATCCTAAAGAAGCTGTCCAGGACCAACGTTCTAAGGATTTTAAAGAAATTAACCTGTCTCCAGGCATAAAGTACTACCTTGGTAAGATAATATAAACATTACCTAAGAAACAGTAAAACAGTAAAAATACATGCGTGGAGTTAAATGAGTTAAATGGGCATGGCGACATAGGAATATAAGAAAGGGACTGGCAGAAGACAGTTATGGCATGAGGAAGACCTCTCTATGTTCAAGTGTTTCACAGCCTGCATGTAAGAGCTTTCCTTAAGCCTTGTGGTTCTAGGCTTGATGCTTCCATAGCGTTTACCAGAGGGAAGAAGCTCAAAGAGTTGGGTGGCTGGACGGGATGTTTCCAGTCCAATGCTATTGGATTTTCGCGGGCAGCGAGCAAGGTAAATAGACTATATGGATAGCAATTCGTTCCCAATGATTCTAGATTCGCCTTTCACAATGGCTTCAAGTTGCTGTTTCTCCTCCTGACCGGCGCGACCAAACTACACTACGATCGAAAAAGTGAGGATGCTTTCAATGATTGCTCGGAAGAAAAGAATCATGATCTCCTCTGCAATATCCTGAGCTGCCTTGGGAAGCACAGGAGTTGTTGTGCCTTTTGTGATGCACAATGTGTTCTTGCCCCAACTGTGATCGCTTGAAATGGTTTTCCCAAGGAATCTGAAAGATTCAACTTGTTCGACTTCCACGCCATTTAACGAAAGAGAGCGGGTGGGAGTATTCTTCCTGCGAAAGTCAACAATAATTTATTTTGTCTTTGACACGTTCAATTCGAGATTGTTATCTGCACACCAGCCAACCATTATCTGAACCTCATTCCTGTATGCCGTCTTGTCCGCATTCTCGATGCCACGGAGACACAGTCATTTGGGAAGAGAGTGAACAGAAAAGGGGATAACACAACCCTGTGGGACACCAGTATTCAGTACGAGAGGTTTGGAGAGAGAGCTGTTGACTTTGACAGATTGAAGCCAATGAAGAAGAAGGTTGAGAACCCAGTGACAGATGGCAGGATGTATATTCAACAAGAAAAGTTTATCGAACAGCTTGTAGGGGATGGTGGTGTTGGATGCTGAGCTGAAGTCAATTAACATGATCCTGGCAAACTGGATGCAAACTGGTGCGGGCCCAGGAGGCCGTCATTGGCCGTTTTGAGGACTATACGCGCAAACACTTTCATGGTGACTGAGGACAGTACCATTGGACGGTAGTCGTTCATCCGAGAGATCTTGGAATGGGTATGATGGTGGACGTTTTGAAGCAAACTGGAACTCTGCACTGCTGGAGAGAGGAGTTGAAGATGTTTGTGAAGACCGCAGAAAGTTGGTCGGCGCAGTTCCTCGGGGTGGATATGGAGATGTTGTCCCCGAGGTCTTCCACGTGGTCTGTCTCACAAATAGTCTCCTCACCTCAGCTTCCTGGACGGGAAAGGGCGGACATAGGTGGGTGCCTGCTGGAAGTGGGCGCTGCTCTGACGAAGTGTTCATCTTATCAAATCTGCTGTAAAAGTCGTTCAGCTGGTCGTAAAAGGAGGGATCACTGTTGCCGATAGCCGCAGCGCTTTGCTTGTACTGCGTGATCTGCTGCAATCCCTGCCAGACAGTTATGGCCTCGTTGGAAGCGAACTGGTCCTCAAGTTTACGCCTGTGCTCAAACTTGGCCTTCTTGACCGCCTGCACCACGCACTTAGCTCTCCTGAATTCCTCCTTGCTACCGGTGATGAACGCCGTGTTCTTCTCTGCCAGTTTCTGCTTGATGTCCCTTGTGAATCATGGTTTATCGTTGCCATACAGGGTGACAGTGTTAGTCTCCGTACACACATCCTCACACCAGCTAATGTAGGATGTCACGGTGTCAGAGTACTCGTCTAGGTCAGGACATGCTGCTTTAAACATGTCCCAATCTGTGCACCCCAAGCATCCCCGAAGAGCTTCAGTCGACTCATCCGTCAGCATTCTGTCTTCTTTGTTTGCTTCTGAGCTTTCAGTTTATGTTGGAACGTGGTGATGAGTACGACCGTTACGTGATCAGACTCTCCGAGGGGAGCCCTGGTGGTGGCACAATACGCATCCTTAAAGACTGTGATCCAGGATCTTGCTGTTGCGTGTGGCGCAAAACCAGCGAAAATAAAAAAAATATTACACACCACCACCACAACGTGTCGACATGCACCGGTGCCATCTTGAGTTCAGTTGACAATGGCAATAGCAATAACAACAGCAAAAGAAACAACCACAGAGCCTACATAAAATTTATATAGCTCTTAGATCCTCAATACCCCGAGTTCAGAAGAAGAATAAAGCATAATCATCAAAATAGTGAACATTTCTCATGATAGTTCGTTTTCATGTTTAAATTATTATCTTGACATATCATAACTTGTGTTTACCTTTGCAGAATTGTTCAGCTTCTTATCAAGGTGACTTCGTAAGTACTAATGACGTAGGACGGCGTCATCTTACACGTGACGAAGAGAGACAACCTCAAAATAGACAACATCATAATAGACATAGAGTTGTTGAAACTCGCACTAGAGACTACGTACTTCAGATTTGGGGGAGAAATTTACCAGCAGAGGTTAGGTGTAGTCATGGGCAGTCCACTATCCCCAATTATGTGAACTTGTACGTGGAGGACTAGGAGAAAACAAATCACTGCCACGGCCCCAAATGATTACAAGCCATGTAATTGGAAGCGATTTGTGGATGATACCATTTGTCTAGTACTCAAAAGCAGGGCAGAGGAATTACAACAGCATGTGAACACGGTTGACCCCACAGGTAGCATAAGATTCACAAGAGATTAGAAAGAAAACAACAACGTGCCATTCCTGGTAAATGTTGCATCAAGGAATTGTTGTTTTCTTCGTCTTCTCTTGTGAATCTTATGCTACCTGTGGGGTCAACGGTGTCCATATGCTGTTGTCACTAGTCTACCAAAATGAAGTGTAAAAATTGTGGCACAGCCTAAGCAGGAGAGACAGGGAGATCGGTTATGACCAGACTAAATGAACACAAGAAAGATGTAGATACTGTAGAGAAAGGATAAAATATGAGGAGCGAAAAGAAGCGGTCGCAATCCACCATCAACAAGTCCACCCAATACTATACAACCACCGAAAACCATATCATAGATTGGGAGGGAGTAAATGTGGTAGACAGGGAGTCACACACAAGGTGAAGACTCGTAGAAGAGACCATGTAGATACGCTGACGCAGTGACAAGCCGAGACGAGGGCAATTACGAACTTCCTCACGTGTATGATGACGTCATCCAACGTCATTAGTACTGATGAAGGCGCCTCGGTAAAACGATGAAACCGTCTACAAAGGTAAAAACAAGTTTGGATATGTCAAAATAATCATTTCAAAATAATCGTTAAGTTTGGCATTTATGCCAATCAGTAATATGTCTTTGCTCTGCAAAATCACATATATAAATTCATCAAATATATTGCAACGCAAATTAATCCGATCAAGAGGCCATCTGACGGCAACAATCAAACCATGTGTTTGCCACATTCTATTCGTGTCCATTTAACGAAGGAGCTCGAGAGTCGTCTAATATCAGGTGCACATCAGTTTACCAATGTTGAACCGACTCAGAAATTGTATTGCGTCAATAATTGTTGTGTAACGTGTGCTACTCCAATCGCACAATCGCGCGACATGCAACACAAGTCTAGTAATTTACATCTGGCATGTAATAAGCTAGACTAATCAGACATGCCAGTACTTGGTTTGGAAAGCCGTGTTGCGACTCGCTTTCCAGTTAGTGATATATTTGCTGAGCTAGGCTTGTGTCGTTGTTAACATTACGTATTTGTGTTGTATCCACGTTGATTTTGGCGTCCGGACACCGTCCGTCATCTTGACAAGGTAGGCGAGTTACTTTTGTTTTAAACAAGAACATGACATTAGCGAAATGTTCTACTGAGTCGCAACATTATTTTATTGTTGACGCATTTAGAGACATTGTTAGCCCTTTTGGCGTTATGTAGACATAAGCCCGATGTTGTTGCGCCAACAGTGTTTATTGTTGTTGCTCCAGCAGTTCGCATATGATGGGGAGTGTCGCATTGCTAGCTGGGAATGAAGTTGGCATCACACTAAATGAAACAAGTATGCTCCCCTATTGGCTAAGGGACCGTACGCTCTTAAAAACCGTGCTTGTTTGGACGAAGATTACACCAATACATGGACCATAGGTGGAGCTCTGAATTGCGATCGGATGTAATTTTTCCATCTCCCTGATCTCCTGTCCTGGGTTTATCTCTCTTCATAATCCCCTCTTTCCAAAGCTGCCATTTCAGGCACTGCGCCTTGGAGAGAACAATCCAGCCTGCATTCTTGTTCTGGACACACCATGATACGTAGGTGACAAGACTGGCGTCCGGCGAGGACGTTCCTCGTTAGCTGAGCCGCCACGGTCTGTTTGTTTCACTAGGAGTTTTAGTTACACGTTGTTTCCAGCCACTAAGTTTTATTATAAATTAATCAATAATGATATACAAGAATATTTTAGAAACCTCACTTACAAACACATTTTTTAAATTAATAAACACTACACTCGAGACTAAACTAATGTGTTTTTTCCTCAAACCAATAACGAATATGTCAAAAACACATCCTACACAAATTAATTGAAACAAATAACAATATTCTAAGCATTGTCATTTATACAAGTGGCACATAAGTATGGTCTGTATGGTTTCACCACCTAAATTAAAAACTGTCTAGTTATAAATAAAATAGCTTAACCACGACACATTAATTAATATGTGTATATATTTTTTTTTATAAATGGTGTATGGGTACTACACACAAATGTGTATATAAGTGTATATGGTGAATAACTCTCATTAACCTCCAGTAACTGTCAACGTAGCCTTTTAATGAGCTAATTACTTTATATTGGTTTCGTTTTTACTTTTGTACAATTACACGTTTTTTATGTTGACGTTATGTAATTATTAGATGTTTTGGCAAAAGGTGGGTCACATGTTAACGACATGTTTATGTTTTGATATTTGCGATTTGTGTAAATTACACTAACCTGTAAAATGTGCTAAAATGAGAGCTTGTCGGTTTGTCTAATAATTGTTAGATGCTGCGTCACGCTACTAAACAAAACAACTGTTTTACTACTGCTGCTTTGTTTAGTCAATAAATGTAGAAGACGAATCCGTTTTCGAATGACAGTTATGTGTGTGATAATTGCGGCAGCTGTGTATATACCGCGTTGGAAACAAATCATACCTGTGCTATTCTCATTAGAGACACATTTTGTAGATCTAGACACCTCGAATCATGACGAATGTAGTAAACGGCGCCGATGGCTGTTATGAAGAACTGTACAACGAAGACGGTCCATTTGGCGACAAACCGCTGACGAATCGAACAGACGTGGCAACCGCTTGGCCGATAATCAGGGATTTATTGTGTAAGTATATTTTATCTTCCATTTCGCCCCCGTTCTCGAACGAACACCCCCTTTTAGAGATAATTTTCTTTAACTGCAACATTTTCAGAAAACGTCCCAGATGGCAGAATTCTCCAATAATAATGTGTACGCGTTTCGTGGCTTGACATTTCTGCTATGTTGTTAACACTGATTCGTTATCCTTTTTCCTTAGCTACCATTTCTGGGGTTAACTGCACTATTAGGTCAGGTAAGAAAAACATTACGTATTTAGTGATAAACATGATTGCACGGTGCTTCTCTATGTCCTACAGATATTTCACAACTATGGATCTACTCTGGCACTTACATGTGATAACTTTGAAGTTAACCCATTTTCCATGATGGCTGTCAGTTTTACATATCACTGTACAAATTTCAATACAATTGTTCAATTGAAGTTATTGTTGTGTGTATTCATTCATTATTTTGTTTTCTAAAATTATTTTGTTGGTTTTGACAACAATAGAGATCATTTATTTCAGCATTTCAGCAACCTAAGGTGATTTATGATGCAACCTATGTACTGTACATGTACTGTACATGTACTGTACATGTACTGTACATGTACTGTACATGTACTGTACATGTACTGCTCTCAACATATAATAATTAATGCTTCCATTATAGCATTCAAGCACTACAAGTATATATAATTATCTCGTTTGTGTTGGTTTACTTCCGTACTTGATATATGCTAATTGGTCCTTCTTAGCCTGAAATACCCAACTAACCCAAGTCATCCTGTAAATTAATTGGGGATTGTGTATGTTGTGTCATATTGATATAGAATAATCTTTTCGGTGTCCAACAAACGGTAAACGGGAACCTAAAGGTATTGCCGACATACCATTGCAGATGACACGTATCAATTAAATTACTAAGATCCATCTATGTATATATTCTTCTTCAAGTAACATACCTGCAATACTGCACAGCCTGAGATGACTGAGACTGCCCGTGGTGCAGAACGTCCGTCGAGTTGATCGTCAGGACTAAGAACATTACACCACCACCACTTTCGCTGGACAAAACCATTGAGAATTGCCCTGCAAAGGAACAAACCTATGCTATTCAGGACACCAGTATCAAACGTAGCATCAAAGTTAAACGTATAAATGAACGCCACACCACATATACAGTGATCTCGATTTAATTTTTCTCTCAGGAGAATTAGGCTGCTGCAATATCTGTCACAATAGGAAGCTGCGAACCACTACCAATGTTGATATAACGCTATGTCTGGAATCTATTCCGACAGTTCTCAATCTGGTGTCTACAACAACCCCGCTGTTGATGGAAATATGTTTGACGGTGCCACGATAGTTCAGACGATCAATGACAAGACAACTAGAACTTTCCAAGATCATAGCGAACATGTGTTTATTTCTACACATCATCCCAGCTAAAGGAAACCAGTCACGTTGACGACATGTACGAAGTCTGTGTGGAAGACCGCCTGAAACATTGACAAGAAAACAAAGGGAAAGAATGTTAGACGTTCTCCGTATCAATGGAAGCAAAATAACTGTCCAACTTTCTCTCGCAACAGATAATTATTCATGTCACGTCGACATGGATGGATAGTACTACCAGTAATCGGAATGTCGGAATGTTGCGTGTTCTTTGCCGAAACCAGATTTGATAAAGTTAGTATATTTTTTTCTCACGAAGTTGACACGTAATAATTGCTGTTCCAAAAGGATGCTTGACAATAAATGTACGCAGCTGCGCACTGTAATCACATATTCAGTAGTGATTGCAGTGGCTGCATATATATATATATATAAGGCAGTG
>SDWI01000790.1:185148-197217 GCA_009193005.1 Lamellibrachia luymesi | reverse complement strand
TGTTCCGGAGACAGTTAGACCACTAATATGTTCCGGAGACAGTTAGACCACTAATATGTTCCGGAGACAGTTAGACCACTAATATGTTCCGGAGACAGTTAGACCACTAATATGTTCCGGAGACAGTTAGACCACTAATATGTTCCGGAGACAGTTAGACCACTAATATGTTCCGGAGACAGTTAGACCACTAATATGTTCCGGAGACAGTTAGACCACTAATATGTTCCGGAGACAGTTAGACCACTAATATCACGAATACGGAACTGTTGCTATTCGAACATTGTGCTTAAGTATGTACACAATATTTATTTATGACTGGAACTGTAACTTCAGTGGTGTCAAAGTATATGTAAATTTCAATAGCAATAATTGTGCTCAGTTGTAACCAGTCAAGCACAGTTAAACACTACCTTGACACAGATTTTCAAGATCAATTAAAGGTCACCAAAGACAGGCGCCAAGATGGTTCTATAGCTGAGCATTATAATCCTGATCACATTAAGAAGCCATACTGAAAATTATACAATTAGTCTGCTATGCGGAGCTCACCTAATATGCTACTCTGAATAATTTGATGTCCACCCAATGCATCACGCAGATGGCAACACACTTCATATCGATAATCCTTTTTTTCTACGTGATATGTCTGTTTTATTTTTAAACATATTCACATTGTTGTGATTTACACAGTCAGTAAATAATGTGTTCGTGTCATTTGTCATCCACTACACTAAATAAATGTCATTGTTTTACTAACAGTATTTCATGTATTCTCGTTAATCAACATTCCATTTAAGAAATATACTTCTATCAATACTTTCATAATCATTCCATTTTTCAACAAGAAAACGCACTATTTAATATCTTCCTCTTTTTAACGTTTAATTGTGACAACGGAAAGAAAACGGATGGACAATAAACAATAAATATGACTTACCTTTATTCCGTGTTTATTCTTCAACCAGGTTCCATTCCGTTTACACCTGGGCACGGTCCATTTGTCATATGTGACTACGGGACAGCCGATGGTGTCAACTCACTCGGCCTGATGACCAACTGCATAGGTCAGTAATACCTGGATTAAACCGTTCACAGCCAGGAAAACTTGCAGTGATGTTGTGTTCGAGTTTATAGACAGTTTTGCCATGATCGGTCAAATTAATTGTCGCATATTTTATCAGGTAACAACTGGCATGCCACATAATGATATTCCAAAATAGCACCGTTATATTGTTTAAGCTAGTACATATATAATAGTGTGTATATGTTAGTTGTTGTAAGTTGTAAGTTGTAAGAGGCTCGTTTTGTGTTGGATACGTTACAGATTGGGTGCAGAAAACGTACGGAGAGGATCAGCAAGTTCACGTCATTTATGAAGATCGACCAACCAACGACTTCAACACGTTAATTCGCTTAATCGAAGGTTTATAACATTCAAATAATCATACCTATTAAGACTGATGCATAGCGAAGTGTTATTATTATAAGTACTGTCACGTGAGCGAAGTGTAACATGAGCGAAATGTAACATACATTATATTTTCTAATAATTATCTAATGCTGAAATAAATCAACTTTACCGAGAGTACTTCCGAGTAACCGCTGGATTTTCGCTACCATAGTGCACGTCTGCGATCCATTCAATACTCTCGTCTTCGGTATAAATGCTAACATTTCCCGTGTTATGCCTACACGACTGATTGATAGCGAACACAACGTAAGTTCTGTTTAAATAATATCGATGAATGCAAATGAGCGTTCAGGGACACGGGTAAATCACAAATATCGCAATAATGACCAGGTGAATAATAGACCAGACGACATAACACCACACCTGCTACAATTGCAATGCGTATCGATGTTAATTAGATAAACAATTTAAATTAAACCATTCAGAGCGTATACTTAACGAATATGAGGCTTTTGCTTGCTAGTCACATAACTTATAGTATTCTGCCCAGGCGTAACCCCTGGATCTCACAGTTTCCTTCAAGATCACAAGAACGTATTTATGACGTGCTGTGGAAGAAGTTTCTACAAACAGTGTCTATCGGACGCGTCCGTTCATCTCGGGTTTACCTTGTTGGCTTTGATGTGGCTATCTGAACGGTAATTAAATCACAAACAACACACACACATACACACACACACACACACACACACACACACACACACACACACACACACACACACACACACACACACACACACACACACACACACACACACACACAATCAATCAATCAATCAATCAATCAATAAATCAATCAATCAAAAACATCAACACACGCAAACACACACATATACAAAAACAAAAACACACAAACACAAACAAACAAATAAATATACGCAAGCAGACACACACACGCACGCACGCCCACACACTCACACACGGCAGCACGCACGCACGCACGCACGCAAGCACGCCCACACACACACACACTGTAATCAGGGTTCCGTCAATTATTATTATTTGTTGTAGTATTGTTAAATCTTTCTAGCCCATGCGTGACTTCGCCACAGGTGTTTAACGTGCATTTCCCAGAAGGTTCTCCCGAACAGCGTCTATGTAGGACACAGAGCGCCCGGGACTGGGAAACGTTCTTGCTCCACAGAGCCAGGGAACTTGTACCTGGTAAGGTTCTTACTTTGGTCATATTCCAAAATATACATATATCAGTTTCACAATGCTAAGTCACTTCTGCATTAATTATCTCCTTCACTCATATTATAATTTTCTGTGCTAAGTTTTGGTTGATCGGGAAATTGGTAAAGTCGCATCTTATTTTGTTCGCGGGCATTACGTTTACGTTTACATAAGTTGAGGTAGGGTATTTATTGCACGTAATATGAATATTCTGCTAAACAACTAAACTGTGTTACCTGCTTGGATGGAATTGGAGGATGGAGATGAAATGTTTCTGATTGCAAAATGTGTACTTATTTATATATTTATATAATTTATCTGCAGGCGGCCGAATGGTGATAGCGACACTAGACCGGGCATCGTGTCCGTGCAGCAACACTGGCCCTGACGTGTGGTGCCGGTACAGAGCCATGACGGACATATGGAGAGAGATGATGCACGAAAAGATCATATCAGAGGTAAACAGCTTAAAATTCAATGCTCCGTCGAATCGCTGAACTACGTCGATGACACATATAGCACATAAACACATAAGTTGGCTTATAGTAATACAAAAATATACTGCATGAAACATCCGAAGATATGCTTGCATTCGTTTTATACAAGGAAACAGGTTTGTGACGTTGTGAGTCAGTATTCATATGTCCAAGTACGAACTATTACTGCTAATATAATTACACTGTTAACATTCACACATTCACATTGCATTGATCACGGGATGGAAAGGAATATGTTACGTAAACTGGTTGACGTACAATAATGTCCTTATATTTCCAAATATATATTCCAGGACGAATTTTTTGGAACCACAGATCAAAGCTACTGGCATACCGCGGAAGATCTGTCCGCTCCGTTCGATGACAAGAACTCTCTAGTGACAAAATCTGGGCTAGAACTAGTTGTCATAAATACGCAAATAATCAAATGCGTATGGCGAGAACGTTGGTTGCTGTCAAACAAACAAGGTAAGGAAACACTCAAAAACTGATGACGTCGCTTTGTTCCAGTATCATAACCAGTTTTGGCAGCAGCTAATCCAACGCCCATCCTACAAACAATTAGTGCAGTGCGTATTAGAGCGGGTCCACGACATGATACACATTTACCCCATGTGTGGGTTAATTTACTTCCCCTGGCATATATATCAAATAGAAGGTGTCAGTTAATTGTGTGTATATCATCCGAAAAAAAGTTCAACGAAATAAATTTCCCAAATTTAGAAACGGCATCAGGTGGATTCGAAACCCGGTCACTATTTGATCTAAATTCTATATCAGCTGTACTTGCATAATATGACATTCACTGGATTGCAAAGACGTATTTAAAATTATATTTTGTTCTTTCTTTCTTTTTCGTTTTAGGCGACTCCGCTGCTGCCCAAGCAGTGTCTTCAGTGCAATCTATGCGCACTTGGAACAATCGTATTTTTGCGAACGGTCTTTCAAAAGAGAGAAACGTCGACGAGCGAAAGGCGATAGTCGACGAGTTGTTCCGGCGGTTGATCGACCAAGTGGCGATGGCGCCCGCTGATCGGGGGAGCGAACTGGTGGAACATTTTGTCACAGTGACAAAAACAGGACAAGTTTGGGACGCGATTAGTGGGAAATGAAGCGAGCGCCTCTGCGAATGGTCGCACTGCATAAATTGTATGTAATAATAGTAGTGACCAGCTTTTGTCTCGTCAGACAATCCTTGTTTAGCTACGAGGTTTTCCATATTGACTGATGCTGTCCACTGGGTGCACATTGGATTACATACTGACTGGTTCTTCCCGTTATCAGTGTAGATGTAGATGATGATGCCCGTCTGTCTTGGTCTGGACAAATTACCAATGTACAATAGCGATGATGTTGCTTCGTTTTCGAGTGTCTACATTTATAAGTGCATGTTGTTTTCGATATCTATGTTTACGTCATCTGAAAACAGCGTCTGATGATGTTAGCTGTTTACATGAATAAGTGTACATGAATACGTTTTCGAAAACTATGTTTGTGAAATCTACAAACATTCATTGATAGTGTTACCTATGCTGATAAAATGAATTTTCCAAGAAATAATCTTGTGGTATACGACATCTATATGTTTCATTATGAATTCACCCGATTGGCAATGAATACGTTTTTCAGGTTGTGAACACATTTCTGAATACATGTGTCATAATTCTAAATCAAGGATAGATCCGAATAACGAAATGATCACAACAAAGTTAACTTCTTATTATACTGCGGCGGATCAACTGATAACATGATAACTTCAGAGATATATTACATGAAGGATATGATATTTCAGGGCGACAATTTTAACTTTTAGTGGGGCGCCGTAGCGTAAAGGTTAGAACATTGGGCTCTCAATCGAGAGAACCCAGGTTTCGAAGCTTTTGCAATTTCTTTTATCCTTCGTTGCCACAGTTCACTCAGCTGTAAAAATTAGTGCCTGGCTATAGACAGATATGGATATTGGAACGAATAGCCTTCGTGCAGTAATTGCAGCATGGCTTAGTGCTTCCCAACGAAGTCGAAATGGCGTTGAAATGAACAGGTCTGCCAGGGGGTGAAGTGTAAAGCGCCCTGAGCGATCCCCTGTATACCACGCTATATAAGAACGTACTTTTGCTTTGTTTAAACATACCCGCCATAACTTTAGAGCACCCGCCTGTCGATCGAGGCGACGTTGGTTCGATTCCATCTCTGTCGTTTCGAAGCTTGGAAAATTTCGTTCACCGCACTTTGCCTGTGTCTTTCGGGAGAAAAAGTAAAAAGAGTTGGTCCATTATATATGTGGTCTATGCCAGGGGAAGTAAAATATCCCATGCAGGGATATGGAAAAATCATGTGAAGGACTCGCTAACTCTAGAGAAGGACACTCTTAAATAAATCCTTAGCGCAATGTCCTAGTAGGACTTTGCTGATCCAGATCCAGATACCAATTTAAAACTATTAGAAACTCAAAGAACACGTGACATATGCCAACTGCAGTTCTAATGAAGCTAAAACACTGCATTGTGTTACAACGTCCACATGACTGTTGTCATGGTTTGCAATTGTTTACTTGCAGTGTAACTGGAAATTCAATCGGTTTTACAGTGCCATAGTTGTGTAATCAACGTATATATTTTTACAACTAAAGTTAGGGAAAGTCAGTGTTAAAATGCCAATATACCATCGATCATGTCTGTTAATATAAATACATAACTTAATGTGAAACAGGTATTTTAGTAAATAATTATAGGCACACTTTTTTTTCGGAGAATCGATGTATTATGTTCAAGTATCCTTTGAAGAATTTAAAAGCCTGGACCCTAACCCTTGTGCTCGGTAACGGTAATTGTTTTACAACTCTTTGTCCCTCGTTCTGATACTGACTTTTGCGCGTCCTTGTTTACGATTACGCCTACTGATTCTGTTTTGTTGCGCCTCTGAGCTCAGGTTCCTGAGGATATAGGCGCCATAGAAGTCAATTATTATTATTATTATTATTATTAGACAGTGCCGCCGTAATTACGTTAGACATGTTAGTTATGGGTAAATACATGTAGCATGACGTGGCTATTGACTGTTGTACGGTGTGTCTGGGACATCGAGCTCATCAGTGCGGGTGACTGACAGTCACTGTATTCAGTTCTTGTTGCACTCTATCCTACATATGGAGTCGAAAAAAGGACGCCAGTTCTACTTATGCTGAAATGTCGTCTATTTTATGGACTTAGTATGACAGGGTGCAGAAAGGATTGGAGTTGTTGAACGCTTCGTGTCTGGCTGTTCAGGTGTTTGACGTGGACAACATAATTGTTTATTGTTGTCATGCGAGTGCATGCGAACCATTCGTGAAACATGTTAACACTGCCTGATATTCATGTAAGACGAAGAACTGTAAAAAATACAATGACTTTTTACAGTATAGGATGCAGGCTAGGAGACTTACAAAAAAGAACTCAGTCGTTATATCGTTTAGTCCGTAGGAAATATAACATTTCGCCGTAAACTAAAGACCTACCTGCTTAAACTCGTTTATTCTCCCTAACTCCTCAGCGTACCTATCCAACTATACCTGGAATTGCTAATCAGTTACAAATAGCATGACCCCTTTTGTCTTAGTGCACTCCCGAGCTTGTGTCTCCCGAGGATTTTAGCGTAACAGAAGCGTGTTATGTTGTATTTTACTGTAGGCTTTCCTGCATCGTTTTATTCACACGCACTGAGACAAAGTAGCCATGACCAGACAGGCTGTTCGCAAAGAGCTGGTCATGTTCACATGACGGACAGGTGGCGAAATAGTCGATAAGTTGCACAAAATGTTTAGAACATGTTGCACAACAAACTAAGAGTCGGAAGGCAGCAAGGAGTTTGTTCGTGTCACGATGTCTGAGTAAACACAATATAATAATGTATTTCATCTCCAAAAATAGCATAAATAATAAAAACAGGCCTGGACAGGATACAGACAATTATGAAATCATTTTGAAGTAGCGATCGTTCGTCACGTATATCTAAGTTATCGCCAGAATGGCCGGCGAAGTCCTCATGGGCATAGCTGTGGTTCACGTAAAATAACCCAACGAAACCCAGCGCTAATTCAATTGCCAACAAGTGAACTCAGTTGTTGTAAAGGTTTTATATAACGCTGGTAACCATGTCGCATGCATGTTGTAATTGTCAATGGACATAACAAGTGAAGTGATTCCACGACAGCTTAAGCAGGCGATTTTTTTCCCTGGCATAATCAATACAGCTGTTAGTGTATCGAACGAAAGTCACCTACTGCTTTCCCATGTGCCTGGTGCACGGCGAGTTAGCTGTACCCAATTTGTTCAGAAACGACCGGGTCGACATCCGGCCTGGATTTATACGCAGGACCTCCTGGAGACGGGGCGAGCGCCAAACTATTGCTTCGCTAAGCCAGTTGTCCACTATGGTCTACGAATTAAGAAACAGTACGGTTACTCTTATTATTCATAGTAGTAATTTAGACCTGACTACACCAATCGTGTTCTGATACCCTTTCTGCACCGAGATGTTTTCAAATAGGAACAAACAGTTTTAGTGACTATGTTATTCCATAGATAAGGAAAGTGATCACAGCGAAGTTATATGAGTATATAAAGCAATATCAGCCGCCAACGATTCAACAATTTCACGCATGATATAAATTGCTACCTGTGACAAAGAGAATGACGTAATCGTAGCTTAGATCACTGGGGGACTGTGCGACCGGGTCGACCAGCCGAATGTACAACTCGTCGGGTATCTTTTTTCGCTCGTCGACGTTTCTCTCTTTTGAAAGACCGGTCGCAAACATGCGATTGCTCCAAGTGCGAATAGCTTGCACAATATACCTGGCATGGGCTCTTACAGCTGCCTTGTCAGCTACATAGGGAAAAGAAGAAAATACAATCTTATTAATACATTTGCACAGTCCGGAATATTTTATATCATATATTAAAGCCGCAATTCAAAACAATGTTTTAATATGTTTGCGTTTTTGTTCTGGAAATTATAATCAGTACTGACGCACGAAGGCAGACATTTACCACAAGAACACATAAGAAAATTAAACAGCAGTTGTGAACAATATGACATGAACAGCAGCTGTGAACAGTACGACACGAACAACAGCTGTGAACAATATGTCATAAACATCGTACTTAAACTGGTGGGGGCCTTAGTGGTTCAACTGGATACACACTGGTATTTGATATACTGTGTACATGCACATACAACATAACGTGGCATATAAATATTTTCACACCCAGTCAATTTAAGAAAAACACTCCTCTTAACCTCCTTGTCTCAAGGGTTGATCAACCACATTCTTTTAGACGTTTTTCATCACTACGTTCTTTCAGTACTGGAGTCAGTTTAGTTGCTATATACTTCTTACGATATGGTCATTGTAATGAATACAGTATACAATAATACATATTACCATATTAACAAACATTTATCTCCGATAATTACGTTAACTAAAAAACAATGGCATTGTTAAGGTCTTTGTACCTAAGAGTACTTGAAAACTAACCATTTGCAACTATAATCAAGAATATCACGCAAATGGTTAACTACATATACCTCTTTGAACACCTAAC
This sequence comes from Lamellibrachia luymesi, assembly GCA_009193005.1. Taxonomy (NCBI): domain Eukaryota; kingdom Metazoa; phylum Annelida; class Polychaeta; order Sabellida; family Siboglinidae; genus Lamellibrachia; species Lamellibrachia luymesi. Next base: position 188,485 of record SDWI01000790.1, on the reverse strand, counting down.
ATCTTTTTTTTGCATGGGCAGCGCCTGTATGTGCGATATCCCTCAATGTTTACCAATATTGGCATGAATTACGACGCACACGTGTCTAGTGGCCAAAAATAAACACAAATATCCTTCCGTATATAAAAATCATCTAAAAATCCACCATTTCACTCTCGACAGCTTCCACCAGCAAACCTGGTAATGTCCGTGCACAAATGCGCTTATGTCAGATCGTATGAATGTTTTAAAACGTCCTATATCCAAACTTCCTATGCCCTACATTAGTCTACGTCTAACTGAGACATGACCCCAAATAGGGAAGCTATTTTCTGAGAGTGTCCAATTTTACATCAAGTTGCAGCACAATATATATATACACATATTATAGAACACTCCTGTTTGTCACGTCATTATTATTATTTGTTTGACAGCCAAATCAAAACAATGCCATGCCCATAATATTAGCTGAAAACCAGATACATCATGTATACTAGATTTCCAGCGCATTGCGAACCAATGAAGCCTGCTTACTATCTCTTTAGATGTACCAATTAATTTATTTTCAAATTAATATTCATAATTAATGCTTGATTTTTAACCAAACATGGCGTAATTTTGTCAGAAAAGTGACCATTTGTCACATTTAACAGGATTTTGAATGATTTCCAAAGTGTCAAAATTTTTTAATTTGATAGTTTATATGACTGTTGTCATGCTTCTAGATGATAAGATACAAGGGGTACTGCTTGATTTAGACACACTACCATACACGGGTATCACATTACCAGATACTCGTTGCGGCCAGATTTGAAAATGCCGATGTATGCAATGCTTCTAGTGGCAATGACACAAACAACATACAACTATTCTGTCCAAATTGATTACACAATGTGGCCAATGTACTGGGCCACATACAAATATCACCAATGACTGTTCTAGTGCAAAATAGCTACCTACTCTCTCACAAACTGGTGCCATACCCCCTAATTTTGATCAAATTTCCATTTTGGCATCCGCTCTATACCAGGCTACTCATGATTGTTACTGCTGTCTGCTCTTTTCCAAGCAAACTGTTCACTTTTTCCTAGCAACTTGTGTGTATGGGAATGGTTATATCTTATGTAAACCACTTCATGGTTATGATTATCTAGGGATGGGTTTAGCTAGAGATGAGGTTAGCCAAGGATGTGGTTAACTAGAGATGGGGTTAGCTACGGTTAGGATTGCATACCTTCATTTCCTTGTGCCCAAGCACTTACAGAGACCTGCACACAACATGAAATGCGTATTAAGACGTGGTGATTAGACATTTATGAAACGCAACGATTTTCTATATAAAAAATGCTTATTGTAATATGCTGTGATTATTTCAACATTACAAAACGCCACAGTAGAGGTCACGGCATACACACCTGCAACTTATTGATTGGCTAATAATTTTTGTTTTACCTCCGTCATTAATACACTGATGATCGCTAGGTGTCACCATATAATTCAATGTCACACTTATTTTAAGCTTTTAGCTTACCACAAGCTCTTTCGTGCAATTTTAACATATGGAAAATAAAAAAAACTGTGTTTATTAACATAACATTTCTTATTAAACATTAAATTGCGTAAATTATCATCTGACGCACTTCAAACGTTATAGCACAACATTAAAATGTACATTTATTAGATTTTTTTTTATTGAAGCATAGTGTTATCATTGTGCGTGGTTTATGTCAGAACAACTGACCGATGCATATTGGGAGCTTACCGAAGGCCAGGGACCATCCCTACCAAGGGCCAGAGGGAATGAAAGCTGACCAGTTAAAAGGTTCATCCCCTCACCCTGACCAATTACAAGCATTAACCATGCTATGGGAGCTGGCAGCACCCATTATATTCCCTCACTGCAGGGGGTGTTTGACCAATTAGAAGCATTTTCCCAACGGTGGGATCTGGAAACATCCCTTCCTTGGGCCATTTTTTTATCGTTGCTTTTAATTCATATGTAGACCTACGTACTTGAAATGCCGCGAGGACGACCGATACGAAGCGCAGCGGAACAACGATATCTACCAGCAGATCGCCGTCGTCGAGAATCTATTCACTCGCCCCCGGCAGCGCCGGTTTCTGTGCACTTCTTCGAAAACATCACAACATTGGCATCGACTACGCCTACGGACCTTGAAACGAGTCCAGCCAGGGAATATCGGCGCTGGGATGTTGGACTCCTGCCCACTGGTCAACAGCTTCACTCCGTAGGCGCATCGAGAAACGCGGCATAAAATTGCCTACTGGCATCAAGAAGGCACAGCTTGTGCGAATTTACAAGGATAACTTCCACAACACATACGAGGGGGACGAGACCACTAATCAATCTACCCCTGACGTTAGTGCCATTGCTGTCCGCACGAGGCCGCCGCCGTCACCTCCGGTAACCCGTTGGAGTGTTGTAGCAGATCTCAATGGGATAGCTTCCAGAGCACGACAGCGGCATCAACCTACTGGCTCTAACGTTTTTCTCTCGGGTGGGGATCAGATTCTGGCTCAAGCGAGTCCGAACAATGCAACAACGACGGAATGTGATTTGCCCCAGCCGAGTATCGCCTCCATCAGTAGTGTGGAGCCACTGGCCGACGTTGTACAAACGAACCGATGCGGACGCGCCGGTGGCGATGGACATGGCGGTGCCACCTCGAGGAAATGGCACGTACACGCTGACTACTGCGATTACATCTATCGAAAGTGCTACGGAGAAGTCCCTACGATCTGAACCAGCGTTCGCCGACTCGTACAGATGGCCGTGTTCGACATCAGAAATTCCGTCCGAAAATCTACCTGAAATTGAGACTGTATCACCTGCCGTGAGATCGGCCATCCTCGAGGGTAGAGACGTTGAGCTGTCATTGCTTTTGATCCCTCACTTTGATATCGGCGATTACAGCCATTACGCGGGAGTAGGCGGCTTTGAACATCTCCTTCGCCCGTTGTCCTCTGATCCTTGCCTTAACCGCAATCTTACCCTGCCCGAATTCATTTGTGCGTTTAACAAATACCGTAGCATTATGTGTGAAGCATAGGACTGTCGAAAGGAGTTAGATGCTAATGAGGCCATTGTGGTTGGTATTGCTTCGCGGATTGATGGATCCTTTCTATGAATACCACCGATCATTTTCTACCCGAGCAGCCTCGAGTATCCAGCAGCAGAACGTTAAAGTAGACTGGGGGGTCCGAGACAATGGTCTGTTTTGTTCGCTGTTTGTCAGACTGAAAGCAAACGTGTGTTCGCTGTGTGGCAATGCAGTTCACTTGAGCAGTTTATGTCCCCTTCTTGCCAACCCTAAAACACACAACCACCAATTCCCCC
>SDWI01000790.1:171189-184736 GCA_009193005.1 Lamellibrachia luymesi | reverse complement strand
AAGCATGGAGGCCGTATCGTAAAAAGGACATAGACAAGCTAGAAAGAATACAAAGAAGAGCAACCAAAATGATTCCAGAATTGAGAGACCTTAGTTACGAAAGTCGCGTATTGCAATGTGGTTTGACAACACTAGAGACCAGGAGACTAAGAGGAGACCAAATAGAAGTATTTAAAATAGTGAACGGTTATGAGGATGTTGATAGGAATATGTTCTTCAAACTTAAAGAAGGCAGTAGAACCAGAGGACACAAAGCAGCATTAGTTAACTAGCAGTGTAGTTTGGACAAAGAAAGTACTCTTTCTCACAGAGGGTGATAAATGAATGGAACAAACTGCCAAATGATTGGTTAATGCTAGTAGTTTGAATATGTTTAAAAATAGAATTGACAGATATTTGATAAGGGTGGGCTACACATAGATGAGAACATTGTTGGACTCTCGATAAGCCAATGGCTTCCTTGTCCACTTGCCATCTGGAACTTGTTGTTTGGGATGCCAATCTTGTTAAATCTTTTTTAGGATGGCTGGATACCCAGAAGGATGCAGACCCAGGGATTATCTGATCAAGTGACCGCAGTCACATGATCATGCTCAAGTAGCTGGCCCAGGACAGCACACCGGTCACGTGAAATATCCTCTCGCATTTAGTTCTCAGGGTGTCACAGCTGGCCCCAGAGAGATCTGGCCGGACTGTCCCGTTTTATTACCAAGATGAATAATAAATATGAAGCTGTTATTACATGAGTCGTTGTGTTGTTCTGTCATAAATAGTATGTCAGCTATAGGACACCTCCTAAAGGAGACGATTAAAAAGTTATAATAATAGCGGCTCTTAATAAGTAATAATTGTTGACTATGTTAAATCAATAAAATCTATATAATAATATAATATTAACTAGCATGACGCCGACAATTTTCTAAGTCAAACACACACAACATGGGGCAGGTTTTTTTTTTATATGACCCCTCATTGTATTATCGGAATTGCAAATTATAAAAATTATAAGAAATGTGTTATAACAAACTAATTATTTCATCCAAATTACCTGCAATATCCACAATTACGATAACAACAACGATTAAAACATAAGCATATCAAAATGTTATAAACGTGCTGTGACCACGACTTCCGTTTAATTGAATTCAGCCTACAGTTACTTTTCCTATTGGTGGCCATGTTAACGTTTTGCATATTTATAAGAAAACGTGACCATCAAAAATTCTCAAAATTTTCAACAGCCGCTGTCATCATCCCACTGACATGCTGGTCGAGTTTTGTCAAAATTAGACATTTCTAACTCTTGTAATATGCCTGTATGTGCGATACCCCTCAATGTTTATCAATATTGCCATGAATTACGACGAACACGTGAATAGTAGCCAAAAAAACACAAATATCCTTTCACCTATTAAAATCATCTAAACATCCGCCATTTCACTCTCAACAGCTTCCGCCAGCAAACCTGGTAATGCCCGAGCACAAACGCACTTATGTCAGATCGTATGAATTTTTTTAAAAGTCCTTTATCCAAACATTTGTGTGCAACACACCAGGAAGTCTAACTGAGGCAAGACCCCAAATAGGGAAGCTATTTTCTGAGAGTGTCCAATTGTACACCAATTTGCAGCACAATATATATGTACACATATCGTAGAACACTCCTGTTTGTCACGTCATTATTATTTGTTTGACAGCCAAATCAAAACATTGCCATGCCCATAATATCAGCTGAAAACCAGTCACATATTTTAATTACAGGTCCACTTTGACACTTGATAAATCATGGATCATGTACATTAGATTTCCAGAGCACCGCGAGCCAATGAAGTCTGCTTACTGTCTCTAGATATACAAATGCATTTATTTTCAAATTAATATTCATAGAAATGCTTGATTTTTAACCAAACAAGGCGTAATTTTGTCAGAAAAGTGACAATTTGTCACATTTAACAGGATGCTACTCTCGGGTGCCAAATAAACGTATTGGCCAAATAACAGTATAGGGTGGCAAATCGATCAAATTTAATAATAGTATAGTGGCGAATAACAGTATAGGGTCTGGGGGGCAAATTGTTCAAAACAAATAATAGTACAGTGCGAAAAAGTCTCTAGTATATGTGTATTTTTTAGTTCCGAAGCAATTTTTTACTCGACGTGAAGCCAAGGCGTACTTAGAAAACTACGCGGATCGCTGGTATTTTTTTTTCTGCCGAAAATGCATAAACTGCATGCGTATTCGCGTCACCACTGATATAGTAAACGCATTTTATATCTGCGAAAAACCGGGGAATTTTCCGTTTTTAAATGGACATTAAAGTTTTAATGAATTGAATGCACGTTTCAGGGGAAACCACCGCCAGCCGGTTACGACCGGTTTGAGGCTCTGCGCACGGCGGCCATTTACAGTCGGTTTACTCGGTGACAATGGCGTCTTAACTAATAATATACCATGTCGAGCTCACGAGAATTAAGGATTCTGACCGATTCATCTAATCATGGAAATCTAACGGTCTAACGCTTCGGGATAAAAATCTAGGATGCTCAGAAGCACGGGATCCCGCTAAATTCACGACTGTCGTTCGAAAGGCTGAAAACTTAGCCGTCAGGGGGAGCCACATGCAGCTCCAGTTGAGAACAAGTGATTTTAGCACGAGCGGTAAACCGTTCCGTGGATGATTGATTAGCGCTAGCAATAGGGAGTGAGGGCAATTGCTCTCCTAAAAATTATACCCTGTATAATTTGCCACGATTATCGGAGAATATAGGCTTGCACAAATGTTTAAATTTAATAATAATATAATGCCAAATAAGATGCGTATAGGGTGGTATTTTTCATCAAATAAATACGCGTATGGGGACGCTTATTCGGCACTCAAAAGAATGTTATTTTCGGTCGCGCACAAACGTTTTAGGGAGGCATTAAACAGCTCAGCTTTTGCTAAGAATTCTAGCGTCTTAGCCCGAAAACGCCCGGGTCCCCTAGGAAGCACTGGACAAAACAGTACGGTGTTTACCCCGTAATCATGATCGCAGCGCCTCGCCAACTGAAAACAGGTCACGAGCCAGTTTTGAGGCGTCGGCCATTGTCGAATCTAGGTCATTCGTGCCTACTTCGAGGATCAACAAACATGGCGATGCTCTGCTAGTTTCAGGCCAAGTTTCGGTATGGTCGCGCCACACTTACACGAGAAATAGCACTTCGTGCGTCCTGCATTGAACTCAAAGTTCTGTCTGTTGGTTTTTGCCATGAAACTCTGCAAACGGCTCCCATAACTATGACCACCAATTAGCACATTCGGCGCCATACTCACCGTTGTCGACTCAGTTTCACTGCTGGCTCGGCAGTCTTCTCAGTAGATGTCGAATATGAAACAAACCAAAATTCTCTCAAAATCAAATAAAAATGTATACTCAAATCAAAGTCGAAAAACGGTGTTGCTAGTTTGGCGCAGTGCAGAAAAGTAATTTAAAACCTGGGCCTCTACTATCTTCCCGCAAAATTTCCCCGCAGGCGCCGCTAACCAATGTGATGCTTTGAACGCACACTCACACACTCACATTTACATAATATTTATTATGGCCACATACGTACGTACTTACGTTTAATTGTTGGCCCCTATTTTTTTTAAGTACACGGGATAATTTTCAGGCGACAATTTCAAGTTGACAAAAATACATATACCGATAATTATACAGAAAATGTCCATAAATAAATAAATATCTATATCTATATCTGTGTGTGTGTGTGTGTGTGTGTGTGTGTGTGTGTGTGTGTGTGTGTGTGTGTGTGTGTGTGTGTGTGTGTGTGTGTGTGTGTGTGTGTGTATCAGTGCCCTGCACGGGCCGGGCTTTAGGTCCAAGCCCGGCCCGGCACGCAGCCCGCGGGCCTCTACATAATTTCGCGGGCCGGGCCGGGCCTGGGTCTACATATTGCGGGCTCGGCCGGGCCTGGGCTGAAAAAAATTAAACACATCGGGCTTGGGCAGGGCCTGGGCCTAGTGACTGCAGACCTGCTGGAAATACCACTGGGTGTCAGTGCCAGTGGGTGACATAGTAGTAGCTAGTACTAGCTACTAGCTAGACACTACTAAACAACAACTGACATTAGTATTTCACTAGTAAACATTATACAATGTTCATATATATTTTTGTATTTAATAAAACAATAAGTCTGTTTTACAGTTTACTTGTGTTTCGTCTTTCTTATAAGATTATAGAGTTATCTTCTCTAAACTTAGCGGGCCGCGGGCTTACCCGTCTTTGGCCCGCGGATGTGGGCCGGGTATGGGCCTGAAACTTGCGGGCCGGGCAGGGCCTGAGCCAAACATTCACGGTCTGGGTCGGGCCTGGGCCGGGCCTGGGCCTAAATTCTAGTTTGCGGGCCTGGGCCGGGCCGGGCTTGAAAATTTGTTGCGGGCCTGGGCCGGGCCTGGACTCTAACTGCTAATTGCGGGCCGGGCTTGGGCTAAAATTATAGGCCCGCGCAGGGCACTTGTATATATATTCCTATTTACGTGTTGGCGTGTATGCCAACATCGGTCACAGACGCTACCTGCCAGTATATGATTCCCGCGCCCAACCACCGTTTGTGTGGCGTCAAGCTCCAGTGACTGAACACCCACAGCACTCCGACAGTCGCATTGTGTGTTACGGACGTCCACGCGTCACTCGTTCATCGGCTGTCGTTCGGCGAGTCGATCTCATGCAGCACATATTGCCACAGGCTATATCCCGTTCTATTATAGCTGACTTAAATATATAAAACACACCAGGGAGCGTTTGTGTGCGTGCGTGCGTGCGTCTAATAATTGCGTACGTGTGTGCGTGTGTGGGTGTGCGTGCGTCTCATAATTGCGTGCATATAATAATTGCGTGCTTGCGTGCCTGTGTGCGTGCGTGCGTGTGCGCATGCCTACGTGCGTGCGTGCCTGTGTGCGTGCGTGCGTGAGTGCGTGCATGTGTACGTGTGTGCTTGCGTGCGTACATGCGTGCGTCTAATAATTGCGTGCGTGCGTCAGTGTTTGTGTGCGTTTGTGCCTGCTCGCGTGCGTGCGTGCCTGTGTGCGTGCGTGCGTACCTGTGTGCGTGCGTGCCTGCGTGCGTGCGTGCCTGTGTGCGGACCTGTGTGCATGGTTTACATTACATGGTTGTCACTCATCAGTTAAGCCGATATTGTGTAGCCCGCCTTAAGTAGAGCCAAGTTTTGCGCGGTCAACCACTGAAATAAGTAACAGTGCTCTGGTAGTATTTTATAAACACTTGCGATTTTCATGGTTGTGAAACCAATCGCTTGCAAGACGGATATGACAGTAGCAATGCCCTTTATTGTTGTTTCTACTGCACGGCAATTAGACGCAGGCGACTTGTCAATTATACGGCGCAATTTAAAGGATAAGTAGGTTCTGTACGGCATATTCTAAAGCACAAACAGCAAGATCAAAACTATTTTACAGCAACTGAGCGCTGTGTTCAATGGTACTTTAAACGCTTTACTTGCATTATCTCCTGTCTGCAAGATTAAACTGATATAAAGTAAGTAAACTGTATTTCTTAGAATTTTTATTTAAATGGTGCAACGTAGATGTGATGTAAATGGGTCATTGGCAAACTTAATAATTATCAAGCTATACCACAGCCAAGCAATACCAGTCAATGAATGGTCTGGCATTGGACTATCTCGCGGAGTTACTGAACCGATGACACCGGAATCAGCTATTGAGGTCAACCTCTTTGTATTTATTATCTGTAGCGTCTTCGCAGATAGTCAAGCGATGACTAAATAATTATTATTTTCTTTGAAGATATTGTTGGTGTTCTCGTGGTTTCTGCAAAGCCACAAACAAATGTATAGATACTCTATTGAAAAGGTGCGTTCTTATTAGGTTTGCTCAAAGCACTTTACACTTCACCCCCTGGCAGACCTGTTCATTGCAGCGCCAACACGACTCTATTTGGGCCAAGCTTTAACTACTGCGCTAAGACAATTCGTTCACATATTCAACACTGTCTATAGCACGTACTTATTTACACAGCTGAATGAACTGAGGCAATGTGAAGTAAACAAAAGTGTCCAAGCTTCGAAATAGCAGCAAGAGGATTCAAACCCAGTCCTCTCGGCTGCGAGTGTGATGGTCTAACCACGGAGCCGTTTAAGCTATGAGCTCCTTTTTCAATGGCGACCGTAACAGCGTGACCGGCATATTTTGTAGTTCATACCTTTCATAATTCTGCTAGAGATATAGCATCAGCATAGCCAACTGCACCATAGTACTTATGACCAATCATTCAACCGAATCCAGACATGCATAATCATGTTAACATTTCATCAATAAAGATAGAGTTATTGGTAGTGGAGAAATACAATGACATGGATTCATTCCTCGATGCATCAGTAAATAAAACAGTGTAATATAATTTACTTTATCAGATGTTTTAGTAGCATCTAGTTATAACACATAAACATCAGATTTATTCTGCTGGAAATAGTTCACAATCTCCATTAATGCAAATGTACTGTAGAGCTCTGAGGTTTAAAACCAAACTGTAAATCACTTGTTTTAAAAGCATCAGCACTTTTTATCATTATAACCCAATAAAAAAATTTTGACAGGGGGCTACTAGGAGCAATGGCTCGATAGTTATCACAGCCATTTGTTGATTTCCTCTTGTTTTTTTTACCAGAGGTTGAATTGTGGCTGTATTAAAATAATCCGGGGTAAACCCGTGACACACGATTGACGTAAATAACAAAGATAGAAAAATATGTAGTTTGTGAGGAGCATGAATAAAGTGATTGGTGTATACCAACCCATATTCATCACATTTGTTACTTTTAACAATGTTAATACCATTCAAAACATCATCAATAGTAACAATATTTTCACAGTCATTACATTGTGCGTCTACTTTACTATGTATATTTTGTAACAGTGATGTCATATCCTCTTCATTATAACGCTACTGAAATATATAAGTCATCATACTTAGTATCAAAGAGTTTATAAATATTTTCGCCACCTGTTAAGGAACTTCCTGGTTGCTTCGACCAATAGCAGACGATCGTGACATTGTCTGGTTATATTTAGAACATCATAGTTAGAACGCAGTGGCGTTTTTAGGGGGTAGGTCATTGGGTCATGGGCCTCCTTTGGCTTAATATGTTTGATTGTTTTCCGTATTTTCCGTTGCGTCCCTACACGGTAGCATGGTAAACCAATGGGTCAATCTGTTGCCCCTTTGGCCTCCCCCTTTGGCCTCCCCTCTGGCCTCCCCCTCTGGCCTCCCCTCTGGCCTCCCCCTCTGGCCTCCCATTTGGTCTCCCCTTTGGCCTCCCCTCTAGCCTCCCCTTTCGCCTCCTACTCTGACCTCCCCATTTGACCTCTTCCTTTGGCCTCCCCCTCTGGCCTCGCCCTTTGGCCTCCCCGTCTGGCCTTCCCCTCTGGACTACCCATTTGGCCTCCCATTTTGACCTCCAACTTTGGCCTCCCCCTGTGTCCTCCCCCTCTGGCCTCCCCCTTTGGGTTGGCCTCACCATTTGGCCTCCCCCTCTGGCCTCCCCTTTTTGTCTCCCCCTTTGATCTCCCCGTCTGGCCTCCCCCTTTGGCCTCCCCCTCTGCCTCGCCCTTTGGCCTCCCCCTCTGCCTCCCCCTCTGGCTCCCCCTTTGGCCTCCCCTTTGGCTTCCCCTTTTTACTTCCCCCTCTGGCCTCCTCTATGGCCTCCACCTCGGGACTCCCCATTTGGCCTCCCCTTTGGCCTCCCCCTTTGGCCCCCCTCTGGCCTCTCCATTTGGCCTCCCCTGTGGCCTCCCCTCTGGCCTCCCCCTTTGGCCTCCCCCTCTGGCCTCCCCCTTCGCAAGATCCTAGATATGTCACTGCTAGAATTGGAGTCGCTAGATGTCGTGCCTTTGGATTATTAATATATTGATCAACATTCGTAACTATAAAGCCACGGCATAAAATTACGATGAACCGTAACGTACGCTCTTTTCTGTTCTTTCCATTTCGAGTTTCACCATTGTGTGGTATCACGTGAGCGTATTGTAAGGGGGCCACGTGTATATCCAGGCCGAAAGAGCGGGTGCACACCTGTGCAGTTCTTTGAGTTCTACACATCGTTATCCGGCATAGCTCTGACGTGATACGTGGCTCAACGGTTACCTTCTGTCTCGGCCTTTCAGCTGAACCATTCCTGTATAAAGGTGAGTCTTACCAGTCCTGCTTTTTTCATTATTTAAGATGACCGCATCTGTCCGTTTATGCAAATTAGCAAGGGAATTCCTTTTAAAATAAAAAAAACACTTTAATAGACTTACTATTCATTATATAAGTAGATAAGTGCTACTGTGCTCACAAGTTCGTCTTAATAGTTCGGTTATGTGGTCGATAAGGAAGGTTTGCTAGATGATATTGTACATGATCGTCACATTGTGTGGAAATATGTTTCTGCACGTTAACCACGATGAGTTTGGCCTCTTATTCACTGACTGCACAGAAGCAAAAACCCGGCTTAGATGAGAAATGTGTGACATATTTGGTCGATCAACGAGGAGTCGCATGATAATACGCAGCTCAATTATGTGTGAGTTTAGACGAGCAATGTGTTTAGACACAGCAACCTATATAACAAATTATGTTGAATAGTGTCACTCCCGACACGGGCTTTGGTGACAGGCCACTGCTTCAAAATAAAATAACAATAATAATAAAAGTATTTATATTGTGCCCGATCAATCAAAATTGCTATCAGGCGCTTTACATACATGCAATCATAATTTATTAAAATGTTATTAATTGTATTAAAAATAAATATATTAATTATATAAAGCACAAATATATTAAAATATATATCAATTATTAAAAACGATGTCAATACTGCTGATTCTGAAATATAGTCCAAATAGTTCTACCATAAATAACAATATATAATAAAACATTAAATATATAATTATTTTTTTAATAATAAATGCAAGTAAACATTTTCACATCAGCATATAATAAAAAGCTACCCAAAAAAGTGTGTTTAAAAATGTTTTATGCTGCGGCAGTGTTTTCGCTGTCCTCACTAAATCGATTTCACAGATTGGCAGCGGCCACAGCAAAACGACGACCGTCTGCGAAGACGCTACAGATAATAAATACAAAGAGGTTGACCTCAATAGCCGATTCCGGTGTCATCGGTTCAGTAACTCCTCGAGATAGTCCAATGCCAGACCATTCATCGCAGGTCGGGCACAAACGAATTGGCAACCAGTGCAAACGTTGCAACACAGGGGTAATGTGCTCATTTTTTATGGCAAACGAGAGGGGCTGCCTAGTTTTACACACAATGTAAACGCAATGTGTGTTGACCTAATTTGCCCGATATTTCGCATTTGATAGTACGATGACTTTGGCTTTTTGTGCAACCTGACCTTCCATCGTTAGTCCGCTATCGAACAACTCGCCCACATTGCGCACGTACAAAATCATGGTTAATGTTAAACAAATTGTGATCAGTCACAATTTCGTCGACACACTCGTAACCACAAATTGACCACTCTAATCAGTCGTGCTGGATTTTTATCCGACCTATTATTTCACCGCGATATCACTAGACACCCTGTCGGCCGACCAACATGACTATTAATCGCTCGTGTAAACCGGCCTTAATAAGAGCTCTGGGAGTGAACGACGTATCGCTGGACAAACTTCTCAATTCACAGAACACGATATTAAGGAGCTGCGCGCGAAGATATTTAAGAATATTTAACATTCAAAACAACACGTCGCAAATGGACAAATATGAAATTGGTATAGCATCCCGTTTCTCATGCATCTCAATTCCCAACCAAGTTGCTTTTCTTTGTAATCCTTCCAAGATGATCTTTGTCCATGATATTTGGCATCCGTGCTCAAAATCGTGTTCACTTATTCAACACACTAATGTGATTGTGTACGTAGATAACCTCCTGACATGGAGAACAATCCTTTGAAAGAGTATGCGGGTACTCATTGCGACTCGATATTCTGTTTCCAGTGAAAGACACTTGCCGAAATGGCTAGCCCGTATTATTAAGCACTAAATTGAGTAACCATAGCAAAACCACCCTTGAATTACAATAATTTTGCCGATTTGAGAACCATTTGCGATTGACGTTGAAGAATGTCAATATGACGTAACTTCATCAACACAGTGATATTTTATGTTCATGGTCTACCAGACTAAGACTGCGTGACTATGATCCAGAGCTGCCAAGGCCCCCTCCCCAGAGCTACTAACGCCCCCTCCCTAGAGCTGGTAACGCCTCCTCCCCAGAGCTGCTAACCCCTTCCCTAGAGCTGGTAACGCCCCCACCCCAGAGCAGGTAACGCCTCCTCCGCAGAGCTTCTAGCGCCCCTCCCGCATACATTGTGAACGTTATTTCGCTGAGTATTAAATATGCGTGTTCAGCAAACCTCGACGACAATAATATATCCGAATTTTACGATGACACATCACATTTTAAACGCATTAATCAAACTATCCCTGTAAACTATGGGGTAACAGGCACGAATACGATTGACTTGATAAATACATTTACTGGACGTTTGCACATGTATAATAATATGATGTGGAGAAGTGCGGAGTGGTCGTCTTTATCAGAAGCCCACATACATAACACATGAATATGTCACATCAATATAGGCAGGAATTAATGACCCCCCCCCCGTATTTGCAGAAAGCAGCTTATTGCTTTCGAACTTCTGGTGCAGATTAATGTGCACCTGTACTATGTACATGTAAATGCCAGTGTAAATATATGTACATGTAAATGCCAGTGTTGATCTTCAAGTCTGCAGTCTTCGGGTATATACAGCTAAAAAGTAATAATTTATTCTCCTGCAGTTTGTGACGTCATCTCCCAAGGGGGTTGCTCTAAAAACGTTTGTGTGTACAATCCATTTTTGCAGTTCAAGGTTAAAATGGACGTCTACGATGATTTAATAACGTTGAGGGCGTCTTTCTGAAAGGCTTCTGCCGTTGGTGCCGTGACTGTTTCCTGGGTGAGGGAAATCCACATTGGGATAGAGCGAATATAGAATGAATGATGGTAGATGATGCAGGAAGTTAGTAGTGTTCGGAGTTTATACTCGTTGTGGCGTCTAGTACGAGCATCTGCTGTGACAATGATGGTAGGCAAACTGATGCGAACTAGTCCATGGTGAATTTAAAAAAAAAACAGAGTGGCATCTCTGATGCAGCGTCTAGTATGTAATGTATCCCACACGAGGTTAGCACACATGGCAGTGACACTTGAAGTTCTCCGATAGTCACCAGTGACAAAACGAGCTGCTGAATGCTGCACTTGTTCAACTTTCTGTCTTGGTAGGAGGTGACCAGGCACAAGTAGCATACTCAAGCAGTGGTTGTCCTCACTTGGGGTGGTGTCACATGAAATGTTCTCGTCATTAGGCCGAGTGTCTTTCTGGCTTTGTTTTGCACCTTGTTGATGTGTGGCTGCCACAATAATTTCATGTTGATGATAATTTCCAGGTAGTCCTGGTTATCAGTTCATGGAATTTGTTGGTTATCCATATAGTATTCATTGACATGCTGACCAGGTTTTGTCGAAATCACACACCTCCAGCTCTTTTAAAACGCCCAGACATGCGATGCCCGTCAATTTTGACAAAAATAGCCATGCATTCATCCGCACAAGCGGCCTATAGCAGAGAAATTCCTATAAACTCCTCTGCCTGTTAAACGCCTGTTAAAAATACACTATTTCACAGCCAAAAGCTTTTACGAAGAAACCTGTGAATATGCCTGCTCAATTGCATTTATGTCACACCATATGAATTGTTTAAATTCACATGTCACAATTTAACACGCCCTACATTCGTATGAAAAATAAACAGGACGGTCAACTATGGTCTTACCCTTCTTATAAGTTCTATTTCATGCCGCTGTGGCATACTTCTTCTCTTTACTTTCGTGTATTATTTTACAGCACAGTGCCTATTTCATGCCTCTACAGCATATTTCGATTTAGGCTGGAATTGTTGTACAACATCTACATACACTTTGGAGCGCCATTGATGCCACCCATTTCATTTTTATTCTGAGTTAGTTTATATTACATGTAATGAGTTATTATGTGGAGGATGTTGCAGCATTGCTGGCATCCATCTTATAAAGCATACTGGTTGAATACTTTGGAAATTTCTAACAGTGTATTGTTTAATCACACTATACACATATTTTGTAAACCACTTTGCATCATTAAAACATGTTGACATTGATATGCGAAGTTTTTGGTAACACAAATCTTTCAATGGCATACAATATGTAGTCGTCCGGTAGAGCATTTTACTGCCTACTTAAGCAGCTCACTTCTTTGGCACAGTCACACACAAACACATACACATACAGATACACAGAGACACAGACACAGTCACACACATACACACACATATTGTCACATACACGCACATACACATACACACACATGCGCACGCATACACAGACACAGTCACACACAAACACACACCGACATACGCAGAAATACATAGACACACACAGACACATACATACACACATCAACACACACAGACACACACTGACACAAACACAGTCACACACAGAAAGTCACAATAGTTAAAGGGACGTCACCAGTAGTTAAAGGAACGTCACCAATAGTTAAAGGGACGTCACCAGTAGCTAAAGGGACGTCACCAGTAGTTAAAGGGACGTCACCAGTAGCTAAAGGGACATCACCAGTAGTTTAAGGAACGTCACCAATAGTTATAAGGACGTCACCAATAGTAACAGCAACGTCACCAATAGTTAAAGGGACGTCACCAGTAATTAAAGGAACGTCACCAGTAGTTAAAGGGACGTCACAAATAGTTAAAGGGACGTCACCAATATTTAAAGGGACGTCACCAATAGTTAAAGGGACGTCACCAATAGGGACGTCACTAATAGTTAAAGGGACGTCACCAATAGGGACGTCACTAATAGTTAAAGGGACGTCACCAATAGTTAAAGGAACGTCACCAGTAGTTAAAGGGACGTCACCAGTAGTTAAAGGGACGTCACTAGTAGCTAAAGGGACGTCACCGGTAGTGAAAGGGACGTCACGAGTAGTTAAAGGGACGTCACAAGTAGTTAAAGGATCGTCACTAGTAATTAAAGGGACGTCACTAGTAGTTAATGGGACTTCACCAGTAGTTAAAGGGACGTCACCAGTAGTTAAAGGGACGTCACTAGCAGTTAAAGGGACCTCAACTGTGGTTAAAGGGACGTCACTGTACTCTCCGCGTAACCAGCATGTAATGCAGCGATGATAAATTTTGCTTCATCATACTAATACTATGGTGGCCCGTAGGGCTACAACCACGTGTTGTTTAGGCGGAACAATGCATGTAATTAATTAAGAGGAAACGCCATTTATTGTAAATAATGAAGTAAAATCGGTGTTACAACAAATTTGTCAAACACACACACACGCACACATATATACACGTGTGTGTGTGTGTGTGTGTGTGTGTGTGTGTGTGTGTGTGTGTGTGTGTGTGTGTGT
>SDWI01000790.1:106836-124336 GCA_009193005.1 Lamellibrachia luymesi | reverse complement strand
TACGTGTGATAACTGTGAGGAGTCGACGATTGGGCCGGAGGGCTGCAAGTGTCCCGGCGACGTCTGCCCGCATTGCAAGTCGGGCGAGCATGCGACGTGGCAGGATTGCGAGTGTAAGTGTCGGGTGCCTTGCGGCCATCCACCCATCTGCGGTACCGGGAGACGTGGTCCCATGTGTGACCAGCCAGACTGTAGTCCCTGTCACAACTGCAACGAACACGGCGTCTGCACAAAAGGTCCCGACTGTTCTGCCTTTTGCCTATGCAGCCCCATGTGGGAAGGTATGTCACTTTATACTCGCATTGGTCGCAGTCGCTACCATTCGCGACCATGACTTGGCGAAACAACTTTTTAAGCAATAGAATATGGGTCTTCTGCGCAAAGTTTTCTTCAGATTTATGTCAAAACGGCCTATTAAATTAAGGATAGCGACAACATATGTTTATTAGTATTTGTTTTTGTTTTATCCCTCAAAGTTCCTTATTGTGTAGACTAGCCCAATTATCATAGTAAGGCCTAAACGCTTCTACCCGCTGGCTGTGTGCATTCCGTTTCCGTACGCCTCAGCGTTTCTCTTCACTCAATCTTCCAATGTTAAACGCAACCTGCCACGTATCCATCTGTGCTCCACCTACTTCACCTGCTAATTGTGCCCCACCACTTCACCCAATATATGTGCCCCATTCACTCCACCCACTAAATGTGCCCCACCCACTTCACCCGCTAAATGTGCCCCACCCACTTCACCTGCTAAATGTGCTCCAGCCACTTCACCCGCTAAATATTCCTCACCCACTTCACCCGTTAAATGTGCTCCACCCACTTCACCCAATATATGTGCCCCACCCACTTCACCCGCGAAATATGCCCCACCCACTTCAGCCGCTAAATGTGCCCCAACCACTTTACTTGCTAAATGTACTCCACCCACTTCACTCGGTAAATGTGCACCACCCACGTTACCTGCTAAATGTACTCCACCCACTTCACCCACTAAATGTGCCTCACCCACTTCACCCGTTAAATGTGCTTCACCCACTTCACCCGCTAAATGTTCATCCGATTCGTTAACAGTCTTCATGTCGAGCTCACCTACACACCTCTCCTCTCTTTACATGTTTCTGCATTGTACTTTTGTGAGACAGAGATAGCTGTTTTTTGCTTTGTCTGTATTGGACTCTTGATGTTAACCAACTCTGTCGTGTTTAGGCACTTATTGCGGAAATCGTGTGGTACGCCGAACGCAAGGTGACCCACATTTACAAACCCTCGACGGGGTCGAGTTCGACTACTTCGGCATCGGCCAGTTCTGGGACTGCAAGAGCGAGGAGAACGACTTCGGCTGTCAGGTGCGCTACTTCTACTACAAGCAGACGTCTCTGACGGGCGCCGTCGCCATCAAGGCCGGGTCGTCTGTCGTCACCATCACGACCCCCGCTGTCGCACAGCCACGTGCTGTTCCCACGGTCAGGTTAGTGTCATACACGGTGTCGTCATATTGTTCTAGCACAACATTAAGTATTACATTTCCCAAACACATTTGATCCGATTTACAACGTAGGCGATTTGTCCGCAGATTAAGTAACTTCGTACGATTGAAGCCCTGTCTGTATTGTTGCCTATTGTTGTGTTACACAATGGCGTGAGTAAGAACCTGTATTAATTAAGTGTATCAGTTGATACCACATAGTGTTGCAATCACGTATGAAGCACATGTTTGTGGCGTGCAGGATTGATGGCGTCTTGCAAGACGACGACAGATCCTTGCGGAAGTCGCTCAGCAACGACACCGTCTTGTTGGACATCCTTCCAAGAAATGCGTCGTCTGGAGGCGGTGACGCAACATCCGGCACGATGATCTCACTGCAATTCCAAGCAGGTACATAGATCAACGAGATGATATGTAATGGTAAACTAATTTAGTAGATGTATTAGTAGATAATATTTAAGCTAAGAAAATCCAGATTGATTAATTACATTTTGGGTACACTTTGAACCGGACAATTAAATCCAATAGTAAACATATTGTTTCAATTATATACAACGCCGACGAATAGTGAGTAATTATTTGTTTTGCCGCCTTCCAAAAGGGACCTCTGTGACAGTGGCGATCTCTTACAGCGCGAAAATGAAACGCCTCTTCCTTAATGTTGGTTTTACGCCGACGGCAGCGTTCTTTGGGAAAACGGCTGGACTGTGTGGCTTCATGGACGATGACATCACGAATGACCTCACAGGCCCGGATGGAACTCTATACAATAACACTGATGAATTTGCGGAGAGTTGTGAGTAGGTTTGGACGTTGTTGTTTTGGATGATAGGGCCGAAATGTGTTTGTACATCGCTTGTTATTTAAAGTGTCCCACAGTGTTGTGTTATATTAGTCATGCCCTGCTTTTGACTACGTTCAAAAATTTAAGCTAACTGTAATATATTATTAGAAAAAAAACATCATTGTAACATGACTGCTATTGAAAAGTATTTCACCAAAAGCCAGTGACTGAAATAATTTAAATACTTCCAAGTCAATAGTATTGATGACAAGAATGCAGCAATTGTTAACGCGAGAACCGTTTTACCTGTATTTTTTATTATTGATTAGATCTTTATAGTGAAGGTTAAAAATGGCTAATACGATTATATTGTGTACCCATCCAGTGTTCATTGGCACTAGAGACTGAAAATAAAAAATGTGTGTGCGTGCGTGCGTGCGTGCGTGCATGCGTGCGTGCGTGCGTGTGTGCGTGCGTGCGTGCGTTTGGATGTTATAAATGTGATGTCACTTACAGGGCGAATTACCGTTTCGCATCGGGCAAATGCTGGCAAGTTTGGGTCGTGGTCTTGGACGGAGTCAAACTTCCACCCTGACGACGTGATGGGCTTCTCATACACTAACCCTTCCTTCAGACCCGTGTACACTCTGGACGGATATGCCGCCGACAACATTGCCACAGGTAAATCAGTCATATATGGTGCTATTGTCCGTGTAATATATATGCGGCAGGAATTCAAAGCGGTTTATATGTTTTTTTAATACAAAGTTTGCATATACACCATCTTGGAAACAAAACAAAACAGACAAGCCGGATTACATTCGCTACATGTCGAGGACGTAGGCTGTACCCGTTTTCAACATAATAATCATGCTAAATCTCAAAATATCGCCCTTGGCTTTATTTCTCATATGTTGAGACAACGTGGAAGTAACGATATTATTATTAGCCGTTATAAAATGTCTAACAATATTCCTATATAGCTTGCATCAAAACTGTATAAAATTTTACTGCGATGGTTGGTAATACCGTGTTGATTCTAGCAACTGCGGTGTGCGAGAAGCAAGGCTTGTCCGGCACACTTCTGAAGGGATGTGTCTACGATGTCGTCGTGTCGAACGACACGGCTTTGGCCGAGCAAGAAGCACTGAAGAAAGGTCGGTTGTTAGGCATAACTCTCAAAGCACACTAGAATAACACATCGTATATTGGACAACATTATATATGATGGTCGTGCGCTCTGCCTTCGGTTTCCCATAGCTTTTTAAGATACATTTCTTTCTTTAATCAGACGATGTAAAGCCGTGCCTTGTTCAGTGTAACTACTTAGATGGCGTATAATGGTACATTTTGAATGTCCATGTTGCAAAATGTTTAACGGAATCCTAGCAGACCTTCTTATTCAGGTGATCGCAACAACTGATTTGGTAAAAGAACATATGCATGTGTGGTCAAACGTAGTATCGTTGTCCGATACACCAGACATTCTATGAATGTTTGGAATAAACACGATTGTGTATAACCCGTGGTGCTGGTGTTTCCTGAAGGATGCCCCAATCAGTGCTCAGAGAAGGGACGCTGTGTCAACGACAGTTGCGAGTGTTTGACCGGCTGGTCATCTGAAGACTGTCACTTCGGGTCATGTGGCAGTTGTTTCCATGGCAGCTGTGAAGCAGGATTCTGTCAATGTCATATCGGCTGGGACGGAGTTGACTGCTCGCACAAAGCGACGTGTGACAAGGTGAGTTGATGTAAGACGGCTTATCATGCCACCGTTATCCCACCATGCATACAAATGGTACTACAGTGACTTATGAGGGTGTTACCTTCGAGCCCATGTAAGTAAGTAAATACCTCTGAAGATAAAGTTGTGTTATGGCGGTTGAATAAAAACGGGGCATCAACGGTGTAATTCAAAGTTTTTTGTAGCGGTGGGGGGCCTGGTTAATCGACATGGGTTCCATGCAGAGTCGTACATGGATGTGTTGTTGTCATTCCTAAGGACATCGAGGAACGTCAAGACGTGTTCGACAATTACAATAAAGTCGTCTATGATACTATTATTTTGTTGAGATGGAGAAGATGATAAAATTGATGATGATGATGATATTGACAACGACGATGTTGACATTAACGATGATGGCGGTGACAATGATGATGATGATGATAATATTGATAATAACAATGACGGCGATGTTGATTAAAAATATTATGTTGATGACAGTGATGATACATAATAGTGACAATTGTTTTACTGACGACAATGATGATGAAGATGACAACGATGACATCGACGATGATCATGATACTGATGGTGATACGATCGATTGATTGATTGATTGGCTGATTGACGGAGAGATGGATTGATTGATTCATTCATTCATTTATTATAAAATGTAACGTGCAGATACTTCAATTGTCAACACAAAGTACATTCAAATATAAGGATGACACAAAAAGGTGCAAGCACTTATTTCCTTGGAAGTCCTTAAAGACATCACAGACAAAGCAAGGCAGTGATATGAGTAGATTATGACAATAGTAACAAAGACTAACATAATAATGATAACGATAATAAATAACAGTGCAAAATACCATAAATGTCAGAAGACATCGATAACGATGAAATTATGAAGGATCTTGCCTCCTCATTTAACATCAGGTAAACAGCTGCACGGACCCGACTCACGGCCGATGTCGCTCCCAGGACGTTTGTCTCTGCGAGGACGGCTTCACTGGCGTCGACTGTAGGTAGGTCGTGCATTCTGTGTGAGGACTTCTTCACTGGCGTCGACTGTAGGTAGGTCGTGCACTCTGTGTGAGGACGGCTTCACTGACATCGACTGTAGGTATGTCGTGCACTTTGTGTGAGGACGGTTTCACTGGCGTCGAAAGTACGTAGGTCGTGCACTCTGTGTAAGCACGGTTTCACTGGCGTCGAAAGTGCGTAGGTCGTGCGTTCTGTGTGAGGACGGCTTCCCTGACATCGACTGTAGATAGATCGTGCACTATGTGCATTTCAAAACTTCTCATTCATTTATTTGTATAGCAATAACGCAATACGTTATTATCTTGACTGTGCTGAACGACTGATATATGAGATGATAACATAATAGTAAGAGCAAACTGTGTGTATTTAATGTAGGTATTAAATGATGACGCGTCAAAAAAAAGACATTGTAGATTGTTCTGACTATACTATTTATTATGAAAATTAGTGACAATTTATTTAAGTGAATATGCTTATAATACAATTGACGCATATCTGCCAGAGGCGAGCCACAGTTGTATAACTACTGTGGGAACGTCGATAACTCATCGGCTTCTTTGTACATATGCCATGTGGAACGTATTCACTAGACCGACATGCATATAAAATTTAGTTGTCATCTCAATGTAGCCGCACGTCATTCAAACCAGGCTGACAATAATTAGGCGTTTGTTATAGTGGTGCATTCAATTAAGCATATTGCCATAGAACAAAGTATTCCGATGAAGTCAGTTATGCTTTGGTCGTTATTCACACTGCCCGTCTGTCAACAGCCTGACTGCTACGTGCTACACGCAACAGAACTGTTCGTCCCACGGCGTCTGTGTTGACTTGGACGTCTGTCGGTGTGACTTGGGCTGGACATCGGACAGCTGTTCTAAGCCGTCGTGTGAAATCATGAACCGGTGTTCCGGCCGTGGTCAATGCATTGCTCATGACGTGTGTCTCTGCGAGTCCGGTTGGACGGACAACAGCTGCTCGACTGCCGACTGTTCCGCCCATAACGACTGCTCCAATCATGGCGACTGTCTCCAGCCGAAAATATGCTCCTGTCATCCGGGTTACGAAGGCGCGAACTGTAGCACCAGCATTAAGTGCACGTCTCTGGACAACTGCAATTACCACGGACTGTGCATACCCACGTCAATCTTGATAAATAACACCAAACAAAGTCTCATGAGATGCAGGTACGACTACAAGTGTACGATTTAATTGAGCTACCCTGTAAGGACGATGACACTGTGTTAATGTTTGCTGACAAATGTGTGTTACATTTGTTTGTGTTAGCGTGTGCGTGTGCGCGTGCGCGTGCGCGTGTGTGTGTTTGCATACGTACATATATGCATATATACGCACACACACACGCACACAAATACACACACACACACACACTCACACTCGCCTGCTAGACAATTATTCCCAGTGCGTGCGTGCGTGCGTGCGTGCGTGCGTGCGTGCGTGCGTGCGTGCGTGGGTGCGTGTGTGTGTGAGTGCGTGCGTGTATAGGTACACATATGCATATAGTGTTTACGTCACTAACCTTTCTGTTGTGCTACACCCTTCAGCTGCGACCCGGGCTTTCACGGAGACACCTGCAACGACTGTGTGTGTGAACCGAGTTGTTCGTCACACGGCAGCTGTGACGAGCCGAACTGGTGCAGTTGTGACGCCGGCTACACAGGACCGACCTGCGCTCAGTTCTCGTGCGCAACCAGGAATGGCTGTTCAGGTAGCCGCTTTATAACATCAAATTGTCTTTATGCATGTGTAATGAGTAAACAGAAAGTTCGCCGTAAGGTTGGACCACTACAATACATTGCTGGAAATATAATATCAGAGAGTTTTTTTATAACAAAATACTTAAACATAAATGGTATTTCAGTTTTATATTTACCAGAGTGGATGTTAGTTCATTGTAAATACCAAACGCTATGTATACTTAATGGGGATAAATCATACTATTTTAGGGCAGTTAATTGTAACTCCGGAATCAACAGGATAGAAAAATGACTGACTATCAGAAGACAACGGGTTTTTGACGGCTACGTGGAGAGTTTTCAAATTGGAAATCAATTTTGAGTGGGGTACCAAAAGGATCAGCATTTTGTAAATGACACACAACTGTTAAACGTTAAAGATGATGGAATTCAACAAAATGTAAAAACACGATATAGACAAATTAGGCAAATGTCATGAAAAATACAATATAAAGTAAAATAGCTAATTATACATCTTATGTAGAGCAATGGTTAGACTTTGTTGTAAATATTGTATAGAAGCTAGAAAGAATACATATAAGAGCAATTTAGCTGATTCCTGAATTAAGTGACCTTAGTCAAAACCTACAAGAATGTGGTTGAACAACCCTAGAGACAGTGAGATTAAGGGGAGATCAAGTACTTTTTTCTAATGGTTATAAAAATATTGAATGAAATAGTTTTTCAAATTAAAAGAAGATAGAATAACTAGAGGACACGAGGTATCGTTGGCGATTGAAGAGTATAAACTGGGTATTAGAAAGTATTCTTTCGCACATTGGATGATGAACCAAAGGAACACATGATCTAATAGTTGTAATGTGTAATTTCTAGTAGCGTGAATATATTTCAGAACAAAGAAGAAGACTATGTGTTGGGATCCCGATAAGGCAATGGCTTGGCGCTGGGAGAACTATTTTACTTTTAGCAATACAGTGTATTAATGGCTATTTTTTTCCGGGATTTGCAAGGCTCATGGAACAAACCAACTTAGCAACACTGATAAATAATATATGTGTGGCTTGAAATCTTTTCTCTTACGTCTGTGCTAAAGATTGTGAAAAATTGGTTCGCTGGTGTGTGATAATATGATATGAAACCTTCGCCGTGCATTGTGTTACAGGACACGGCCAGTGTACGGGACTGGAACAGTGCACCTGTGACGAGGGCTGGTCCTCTGAGAACTGTGGGACGGCCAACTGCCCCAGCCTGGACGACTGTTCCAGTCAGGGCCAATGTGTCGCCCCAGACAATTGTTACTGCTACGACGGCTTCGAGGGCAATAACTGTAGCCAACGTGTCAGTGACAACTCAAATGCGCCAGTATTTAGCGAGTCTGAGTATTACTGCACGGTGAGCGAGAAGGCACATATTGGGACGTCGCTCGTGGATGTGTACGCGACGGACGCCGACGACGGAAAGAATGGTGACATCCACTGTGTGCTGGTGCCGTACGGCGCTGAGATTGACGCAACGTCTTACCTGGTAATTGACACTGTGAGTGGTCGTGTCACCTTGGTTTCACCGATATCACGCAACCTGCTACCGTCCGACAGTCTGCTTGTCTGGGTGAAGGCCGTCGATGGCGGAGTGCCGCCGAGAGAAGCGAAGGCTCAGCTCCACATCCGGGTCCTGGACGTGAATGACCACTGTCCTGTGTTCCACAGTCCGAACCAGAGGAGTATCCATTACGTCAATATGTCAACGGGGGTCGACACAACCGTGGTCCTTGTCAAAGTGACAGACGACGACTTTGGAGACAACGGGGCAATCGCCTTTCGCTTTGGAGCCAGAACTGACGAAGTTGTTCGCGACACTTTCGATATCGACTCAACATCCGGTCGAATATCATCGCTAGTGTCCCCGCTGACCATCGGATCATTCCACGTCGTCATTGTCGCCACGGACAGCGCCGCAAACCCGTGTTCGAAGCAGATGTCGATAACCATACAGGTGCTGCCACCTGACGTCGAACCACCTATTGGATCAACAACCCCACCGCCATATTCGACATTGAAACCGACAGCAACAACAACTACTACAAGAGGGGGACATGCGTCAAAGGAAACAACGGCGATAGCAACTCATCATGTCACCTCGACACAAACAACACCGCGACAACATGTTGTCGACCTTCCGACCGACGATTCATCTAGGAGCACTTTCGTAATATTGGGTTCCATATTTGCGCTCGTAGTGTTGGTGGCTGTGTTGGTCATTGCCATCCAGAGATCTCAAGTGGTCAACATTAAAGCTCAAATGGAAGATAAGCGTGATAGTATCCAGCCACGCTGGCAAACCCACTTCAACGACCGCTTCTACTCCCAACGAGAGTGAAACCGACGAGATACGGACGACTCGAACAGACTCAGCGACAGTTTCCAGGTACACGACTACGTAAAAAAAAGATACTATATAGTTGGTGATGAAAAATTATGAATCAGCTTCATTATAAGATATACATCCTGTGTCACTGATGCTCCGTACCGCACGCCACTCACGCCTGAACCTTTTTTGTTTGTTTTTTGCTGCTTACAATGAAAGAATCGCAGTCTCTGAGTCTCCAAACGAACCGAACTTGACAGACCAAAGCCAAATGCAGAGAAATATTCCGAAGATAGAAAACGGAAGAGCATATTTATTACAGAGAAGAGCACATTTGTTACACAGAAGAACGCATTATTACACTGAAGAACACATTATTACACTGAATAACACATTTATTACGTTACACATGTAATGCACAGAACAAAACATTTATTACACAGCAGTACAGGTTTATTATNTCATTGTCGCCACGGACAGCGCCGCAAACCCGTGTTCGAAGCAGATGTCGATAACCATACAGGTGCTGCCACCTGACGTCGAACCACCTATTGGATCAACAACCCCACCGCCATATTCGACATTGAAACCGACAGCAACAACAACTACTACAAGAGGGGGACATGCGTCAAAGGAAACAACGGCGATAGCAACTCATCCTGTCACCTCGACACAAACAACACCGCGACAACATGTTGTCTACCTTCCGACCGACGATTCATCTAGGAGCACTTTCGTAATATTGGGTTCCATATTTGCGCTCGTAGTGTTGGTGGCTGTGTTGGTCATTGCCATCCAGAGATCTCAAGTGGTCAACATGAAAGCTCAAATGGAAGATAAGCGTGATAGTATCCAGCCACGCTGGCACACCCACTTCAACGACCGCTTCAACGCCCAACGAGAGTGAAACCGACGAGATACGGACGACTCGAACAGATTCAGCGACAGTTTCCAGGTACACGACTACGTAAAAGCAAGATACTATATAGTTGGTGATGACAAATTATGAATCAGCTTCATTATAAGATATACATCCTGTGTCGCTGATGCTCCGTACCGCACGCCACTGACGCCTGAACCTTTTTTGTTTGTTTTGCTGCTTACAATGAAAGAATCGCAGTCTCTGAGCCTCCAAACGAACCGAACTTGACAGACCAAAGCCAAATGCAGAGAATTATTACACTGAAGAACACATTATTACACTGAATAACACATTTATTACGTTACACATTTATTGCACAGAACAAAACATTTATTACACAGCAATACAGGTTTATTATGCAGAAGAACACATTTATTACAAGGAAGAATACATTTATTACAAGGAAGAACACATGTATTACACAGCAGTACATATTCATTACACATAATAACACATTTATTACAACGAAGAACACATTAATTACACAGAAGAACATATTTGCTACACAGAAGAACACATTAAATACGCATAGCTACTAGTAGGAACATAAAAGCACAGCTTTTGCAACAAGTAGTTTGTTTACAATGAACTCTGTAATATTATATGTTTAGTGTGATATTAACCAGGGTCTAGTATATCATAGTTGATATACTAGACGACGCCTATGTTATAAGTAACTTTGTGGTTAGTATTCAACATATATTAGGTTGATGTTATCCAGGATCATATAGGTTTTAGTTGACGTCAGCGTTACCCCACAGTTACGTCATGCCTGTCTTATGACAAATGCTGTAGTTAGCATTCAACATAATAATGTGGGTCTATACTATCCAGGAATGAGTAGGTCTTATTTAAGGTCAGGATGACCTTACTGTTTCGTAACGCTTATCGTATAACTAAAACTTCAACATGTTTATGTGAATATTATCCAGGAATGAGTAGGTCTTAGTTAAGGTCAGGGTGACCTTTCTGTTTCGTAACGCTTATCGTATAACTAAAACTTCAACATGTTTATGTGAATATTATCCAGGAATGAGTAGGTCTCAGTTATGGTCACAGTGACCTTACTGTTTTGTAACGATTATCGTATAATTAACGTTGTTGTCATTATTCAATATGTTTATGTCCATATTATCCAGGAATTAGTAGGTCTTAGTTAAGGTCAGGGTGACCTTACAGTTTCGTAACGCCTATCGTATAACTTACGTTGTAGTCATTATTCAACATGTTTATGTGAATATTATCCAGGAATGAGTAGGTCTTAGTTATGGTCACGGTGACCTTACTGTTTCGTAACGCCTATCGTATAACTATAACTTCAAAATGTTTATGTGAATATTATCCAGGAATGAGTAGGTCTTAGTTATGGTCAGGGTGACCTTACTGTGTCGTAACGCTTATCGTATAATTAAAACTTCAACATGTTTATGTGAATATTATCCAGGAATGAGTAGGTCTTAGTTAAGGTCAGGGTGACCTTACATTTGCGTAACGCCTATCAAGATTTTAACAAGATTTGTCATCCAAGCCAAAGGCCCAGATGGCAAGTGGACAAGGAAGCCATTGGCTTATCGAGAGTCCAACAATGTTCATCTACTTATAGCCCGCCCTCCTGAGATATGTGTCAACCTTGTTTTTAAACATATTCACGCTGCTATCGTATAACTAAAACTTCAACATGTTTATATGAATATTATCCAGGAATGAGTAGGTCTTAGTTATGGTCACGGTGACCTTACTGTTTCGTAACGCCTATCGTATAACCATAACTTCAAAATGTTTATGTGAATATTATCCAGGAATGAGTAGGTCTTAGTTAAGGTCAGGGTGACCTTACTGTTTCATAACGCCTATCGTATAACTAACGCTTCAACATGTTTATGTTCGTATTATCCAGGATCGAGTAGGCCTTATGTAACATTTATATTAATGCGTAACGTTGATATTATAACTAACGCTGTATTTTCTAATCAACACAATATTATTTAGTTCTATTATCCGGGATCGGTAGGTCGCTATTGAGATCAGAGTTACCTTACAGTTGTGTAGCGCATATCTGACATAATAACCATTAATTTATAACCCTTCACTGAATCTATCACAATGGATGTTGATTACAACTATGCCCTATTTACAGAAAGAAAACTTACACGTACATCCATGAGTAATAATCGATTGAATTATTATGACTGAACGATCACATCTATAACAGTTATACCGCTTCTAATCATAACAAAGAGTCGTATTCATGACAGAAATATGACTGTGTATTTATAATCGTTTAATAGCAAAGCAGTTTGAGACACAATGCAATGTCGCTTTTGGACTGATTACATTTTGAGTGGAAAGGTGTCTTTTTGAATCTGTCTGTGCACTTGCACAAGTAAAACATATTTGGTGTTGAAGTGGTTTACTGTCTGACTTAGAGACATGAATAGATACAATTAGTATTACACGTAAACATGTGCTGCATTGTAGTAATACATAAACAAAATGTTTGGTATTTTATCGACTGTTTTTCGGCTGAATTTCATGGATATTTTCTAACCAATTTTATTTTCACTGTATGGCGTGTTGAACTGATTGAATTACTAGTATCGCGTCTCCTATGTTTCTAACGACTTGTTTCAGTCGTAGTCTTACATGAATATAACTCTTAATTCACACTGGTGGTGTTCAACGCAACATGTTTTTGTTGTAATGGTGTATTAACAAAACTGGGTGCGCCGAATAATATAACTGTTTGTATGATTAATGCATCAGTGCATGCGTAGCCAAAATAATAGTCATTATGCGTTGCGTTAAGACACACTGTGAACGAAGACTGACTAGTGTATATTCGGTTGAAATAAAGGTTTTGTGCTTGCACTTGCTGATAACGTTTTATTGTCCTTACTTGAACTGAATGTGACGATTTTAGTTGTGACAGGACAAATAAGATCAACAATCAACTGCGGTTTTTAAAACCATTCCTTCCAAAAACAAACTTAACAAAGATTACGCTTTGCTTCTTATAGCAGTTTGGCGTCTGTTTCCACATTTCTCCTTTTGGTTTCTTTAAAACTCGTCGCCAAATATAAAATAGTTAACTCGATAAGATGAGTGCAGTTTGCTTAACTAGCTTTATTATCCTTGCCACATGAGAGCTCCCAATAGCTATATATCAAAATTACATGCATTAACACCAGACATAGGTAATATACATCACATTTGCTTCTTTTGTTTGTTTGTCGAACATTAAATGTGTTCAGAAAGATGTTTAGCTGTATGATGATTTACTGATTGTGCACATATGTCCTTCAGTGCTTTGTCATGGTCTATCCCGTCCCCAATCAACGGACGTGTTCAACAAATTGGTCCCAACTCGTTTTAACATAATATATATATATCCCAGCATGCATTAGTATTATGTACTGAAGATGCTGGGATAGTTTCTCACCTACAATAATCGGTCACAGGCCGATTCAGTTTCCACAAGTATTTTTTTTCTCAACGTTTTCCATGTTTTGTTACCTACTCCTTGGGTTGTCGCCCAGCGAACAAGGATGATATCAAACGTCTACTGTTCAACGTATCGTGTTGCGTCCTTCAACTGCTTTTTATCCTAAATTACTATTCGTATATGTGAGTGGCCATTGACAATATTATTAATGGTTGAAACAGGGAGAAACACTCCTAAGCCGAGACGACCACGAGGGCATCAGACACACTGACTGAGCGATAATACAGTTGCATAGACAATGTAAAACCAAGAAACACGTATACAGTGCATGAACTGTCATTGTCATCAATACAAATATGACAATGCAAGGCTGTTTGGTGGGCGTATGCGTGTGCGTGTGCGTGTGCGTGTGCGTGTGCGTGTGCGTGTGCGTGTGCGTGTGCGTGTGCGTGTGCGTGTGCGCGTGCGCGTGCGCGTGCGCGTGCGCGTGCGCGTGCGTGTGCGTGTGTGTGTGTGTGTTATATGCCTATTCATCACTGACAGAACACATGTAACGTTGTATGGCTGCGACACCGCCATTCCACAGCAACATTAGTAGTAACACAGCCGAAACGTTGTCATCTGACAAAGTTCGCAACGGTGACAGAAATGACGGGCGTGCCGATACCCTCGATTGATTGGAGTGGTACCAAAAAGCCGTTTAGGTGCAATGCCATATGTTATTGTTCTGGGGAGACATTCGCGAAGAATGGTGGCTCGCATTCGAATATAAAACTAAAAACCTGCTAGCGCAAAACTGGAAGGCATTTGAAGATTACTTCAAGCCGAAATCGAGTTTCAGAGCACAAAAACAAAACTCACAAAAATCCATAGACGTCTTCATGACTCGAGCGCGTTTAATTGCTAACGAGTGCGGGTACACAGATAAAGAAGATCAACGACTAGATACACTCATTGCTGCATTACACAACGATGACATACACAGGAAGTTAATCGTCAAAGACAAAACTACGACACTAGATCAGACAATGGGCATAGTACGAGCGTATGAAGGTACAGAGAGGCAGATAAATCCAGGGCAACCGTCAACAACAGTCGGTGAATAAACAACGCAGAAAGAAAGACAAAAAAGACAAGAACAAATCTTCATGGCTGTTACAAGTGTGGAAAAACGCATGATAAAAGTGACAAATGTCCAGCGGTAGATTCTACCTGTCGATACTGCACTGTCATGGGACACTGGGCTTGCGTATGCCTAAAGAAAAAGCGAGATCAAGAGAGCGGAGTAAGACTCCAGGAACAACGTACAGACGTTTGTGAAATGCAAAGTCGACAGGGGGGCAAATGTTAACCTAATGTCACTACGGTACAAAGGTAAAGCTTATGCTTATCATCCAATGTTTAATGTAATATAATGCACTCAAGGAACTAGCTGTCAAAGGAGGCTCTCCTTTGACAGCTAGGTTAAACTGTGCGTTCAACCGGGATAGATCCGTAATGAGAAAGCCATATAAATTCCATGTGCAGTCAAGCGTGATTGTCTTAAGCTGTGCTGTGGCTGTAGGCTATGTGTTATGTGGCAGGGTAAGGGGTAACGGAAGGGCAAGAGCTGCGGGTAGGGTACATGGGGGTGGCTGTCACCGGTGCTGGACAGGACTTTGCAAGCAGGTAAGGTTGGGAGCAAATAATAGTTTCTTGCGGATTGTTTTACTTATAGTTATTCTGTTGTAAGTACATTTTCCTCTTACATATTTCTGTGTAGTGTTACTATAAATATACTTGATTAACATATACATCTAGCACGCAACAGGTCTTGCTGGGTTTTATTAAACGTGTAAAACTTTAACGTGATTAGTAGTGTGTGAAGTTATGTCGCACTGGTCATGCTGTTGGTTGAAACGACAGGTTATGTGATGGATGACATCAGATATGGTGTTCTTGCCGAATTTTTATGTATTTTGAAGATGCGTGGTCGGAAAACTTTGACAGAGACCGAGGCGACTATATCATGCGAAAGCTGATATTTTCTTTAGAGTGTTTTGCACATTGCAACTTTATCCGATGATTCAATCAGTAATCAGTAATTTTATTTCCAACAAAACCAACAGTACACATTCCATTTTGCATTTGCACCATTTGCAACATGTAATAAAATTAAATAAACAATGGAGTGTTGGTGGAAAGGGAGTGAACAGAAGTGTGATACTTACTAAATAATGCAGTGCCTGCAACATATAATGTTTGATAATAATTATTTTGATTTTGTTTTACCTAATACATAGAAATAAGATGTAACTTATACGTTTTAAAATGCTTGTATGCTTCTGCAGCTGATGTTTTCATGCAACGAATGCCATAGTTTTACTCCACAAACAGAAATACACATTGGTTTTATGTTTTATGTTTGTAGGCACACGATGACTTATGAAGGTAACTTTTTGTAAAGTACCATGTGTTGAAACATACAGTTTAAATACGGCAGTGCATTGTGATATGCTTTATACATAATAATCGTTGTCTTAAATTTAACTAGATCTACACATTTCAAAATATGCAATTGCTTAAAGAGGGCGCTGGTATGTTCCAAACGTTTTGCGCCACAGATTAGACAAACTACGCATTTCTGCAGTACTGTAAATTATGTTATACACCTAATGTTTGTTATATAGGTGCCAAAAACAGAGACCTATAAATTTGTGTATATTCCGTCATGATTAATTGCTTCGTAAATGATCGCTGCAGCTTTCGACAAGTTTGTTCTAAATGTATTAACCCTTGTGTAAGTAGAACGACACATGTGTCGTCGTCCCGACTAGAACGACATATGACTACGACTGACTGAGACCCCCCTGTTAACAAGCTTACATCCGCCCCTGCAGTGTCATCATGAAACATGTATCCATTCTGCAACGCTTCTACTTCGGCGATAACCTAATGGAATAGCGAAGATTGACGGCAGCTTCTGTCACGAAGTAACACCTTCCGTCTGCAGTAATATAATCGAACGACGTGCATTTCCGCTTGTTACACGCCACTGCGCATGCGAGCTGACTGGGGAGCAGAAGTGACGACACGCCGCTCTGACCGCGGGTCGGACGAGGAACCGGAGACATGAGGTAGAAAACCTCACGTATGGGATCGTTCCCTGAAACACAAGGTCATACGCGTAAGATACTATATAATTGTATTAACCACTTAACATAGTGTATGTATATATCGTAGGTATAATGCAAGCTATCCTCTGATCGCTGTCGACACGATGTTCGTGGAATGCATGTGCTAGATATTTCAATGTATATTTCAGAGGCTGCGATAACGTAGTTTCCATCGAAGTGCTACTCCATGTTCGTCAGTTAACATAACGTGTCGGGTATGTTTAAGAAGAGTAGAGAAAGACCTCGACTAAGATAGAAGAACTGTGTGAATATACATTTGGCGGGATTAGGAGGGGATTGGGGAACAAGATCGGGGCCGGGTGGTGGAGACGGCAGTGAGGCGGCAGCGGAAGGAGAAAAACAAAACATCGAGGACCAATATCGATGCCAGCCTCGCCCGGACTTCGGGAACAAAGATGTGAGCAACGACATTGTAGAACTGAGAAAGATGACAGCAAGAACATTGTAGAAATGCTCACCGTAGATGCAAGTCCATTCCGTGTAGGAACACCCGTGTCTGCTGACGGGTTGCA
This sequence comes from Lamellibrachia luymesi, assembly GCA_009193005.1. Taxonomy (NCBI): domain Eukaryota; kingdom Metazoa; phylum Annelida; class Polychaeta; order Sabellida; family Siboglinidae; genus Lamellibrachia; species Lamellibrachia luymesi. The sequence continues at coordinate 107,159 of SDWI01000790.1, read as the reverse complement.
GACCTCGGTTCCTGTTGGACACGGACGCGCCTACGCAGCGGGCCTGGCCACCGATGGCGCAGTAGGTGACGGAGCGACAGTTAGCGAGGACGGTCAGACAGTTGTAGAGACACAGGGGCATGGATCCGTCTAGACCGTACAACAGGTCGTTGTCATGCAGGGTCATGCCCTGGACATGTACCCACTTAACCTTGAGTAGGTCCCCACATGGTGTCCCTCGCACTGCAACGTGGGATTTGTAATTGACGTTCCGAAGGGTGCCGGTGTCTGCGTGCGTTCGTGTGTGTGTGTGTGTGTGTGTGTGTGTGTGTGTGTGTGTGTGT
>SDWI01000790.1:87457-106382 GCA_009193005.1 Lamellibrachia luymesi | reverse complement strand
ACACACACACACACACACACACACACACACACACACACACACCTGTGGCTGTGTTTAATACGATAAAGATGACTGCCGCAGTGAAGTGGCACATCCTGGTCCCTGGCTCTGAAACATTGAGTATGCATCCAATGTATAATCAGGCATTGTTGAAGGAAGAACAACACCACACTGTAACACAGTGTATGTCCCTGCATACATTGTACTGTTGTAAATGACATATCAAACGCTTTACATTTCACCCCTCTCCCAGGCAATTATGTTCCTTAGAAACCAAGGTAAACTTTGCTTGGAAGCATTCAGTCGTTCGCATTCATTGCGCGAAAGGTTCTTTCATATGTTTCAACACTGTTTACAACATGTGTTCATGTATACAGAGGAGTAAAGTGGGGCAATGTCGGCTGAAAGCAAATGTTCAGACTGCGAACGACAACCAGACGATTGGAAGCCCCGTGACGCTCCACCTTAAGCGATAAAACCAATACTTTTGAACTACCAAAACCTGTTCTCCAACATGATAATTGAATTGTGATTTATTGAGTCAATCAAATAATTTTTCAAACATAAGTATTGTTTTGTAAAAATGTCTGAACCAATACAACACGGAATAAACAACACACTCCTGTTTCACTCAGTTATTCACTCACCTGATTCACTCACTCACTCACTCACTCACTCACTCACTCACTCACTCACTCACTCACACTTCGACCGGGCCGTTCATAGGGGTGAGACCATGGAAGCCTCGACATAGACCACCCTTCATCTGCCACAGTTGTTGGTGGCGTCGAAGAACTCGCGTGTCTCCAGACCTGCCCATTCTCGAACGTTGTCGATCCAGTTACATTTCCACTCACCGTTACGTACTGTTTTTGTCCACTCACCGTTACGTACTGTCTTTGTCCACTCACCGTTACGTACTGTCTTTGTCTACTCACCGTTACGTACTGTCTTTGTCCGCTATCGTCGTATGTTTCAAACAAGACCGTCGGTTGAAGTGTGTTGTGAACGAGACCGACCACTCAATCAAGTGCCCGATAAAACGCGTCCCGTTGTCTTCACTCGGTGAAGTGATTGAACTCGCCGCCAGTGGACGCTTTGTCCCTATGTTGACGTCTTATGCTGATCACTTCACTGCGGTGAATAGCAAGGAATTTAGCACACTTTTGCACGAAACCGTATCCATTGTGATCGGCGCTCTCGAACAAAAGAAGTTGACCGCGACAAAGGAGACACATAATTGTGATTTTTTTACAGGCGGATACGCTCGTTCGGCAGCCAGAGAAGTCGATTTAATGATGAACGATAACGAACTGTCACGGAACGTTTGACCCAGATGCAGCAGCGATGCCATTCAGGTTAAGCATTAAAGTTTAGTGGCCGTCGCAGAATAATGGTTCCTTTGCAATCAAGTTAGTTCATTAATAGTGTTTTCGTCGTAAATTTTTCGGGGCTCATGCAATGACACAGCACATTGGGGGTGGTCTTGGTAGCGGTAATAATCTTGGTTGTTGTGGTAGTCTTGGTTGTGATTATAGTCTTGGTTGTGGTGGTAGTCTTGGTAGCGCAAATAATCTTGGTTGTTGTGGTAGTCTTGGTTGTGATTATAGTCTTGGTTGTGGTGGTAGTCTTGGTTGTGGAGGTAGTCTTGGTTGTGGTGGTAGTCTTGGTTGTGGTTGTAGTCTTGGTTGTGGTGGTAATCTTGGTTGTGGTGATAGTCTTGGTTGAGGTGATAGTCTTGGTTGTGGTTGTAGTCTTGGTTGTGGTGATAATCTTGGTTGTGGTTGTAGTCTTGGTTGTGGTGATAATCTTGGTTGTGGCTGTAGTATTGGTTGTAGTACTAGCAATTAGTAATCGGTCTTGTCATTTCTAACTCATTTAGTAAATTATCGAATTACTTTGTGTACCGACTACCACACACCATACCGAAATTCGACGACAACCATCAAAGTCAACAATACTGATGACAAACTCACACACTGCATATTTCTACACCAAATAACCTGACTTGCCACGGACTAACTGATCTACCCAGGCAGCTATCAGTCAGTCACGATTATGACTTACTTAGATTTTATCTGGCGCCAGTAATGCCATTAAGAACACTTGAGCGATTTTATGTACCGTTTCATAGGATTCAGCAAAGTTGTAGTAACGTAATATGGGCCATCGAAACGTCATTAAAAACGTCAGTCGTCAGAAGCGTGCAAGGTGATTACTCTGCAGCTACACGTGATCACTGATTGCGGTCGTGTTATCGATATAAGTGGTAAGAATTAATGTCACATATTTAAGACCGTTTGCGTTCAGCGAAACATGATTCACAACGAAATTGTTTTAATCTAAAAGAATGCTAAATTCGTTGTTTTTACTGCGACGTTACCATGTGCACAGTGGCGTATTTATGAGGGTGTATTTATGGAGGCGTATTTATGGGGGTGTACTTATGTAGGTGTATTTATGGGGTGTATTTATGGGGCTCGGACAGTTGCTCACCAAGGAAATGAAAAACCGGACTTTGCTCACCCTTACGAAAATTCTAATTTAATTCTAAAATGCAACAGCTCACCTTCACGAATTTCATTTTAAAACGCATAATATGAGCTTCACAGAAAGTCCGTTAGACGTCGCGGTAGAAGTAGAAATTATTGCCACGATCTGGAAATGTGATTTAAGCGAATGTAATGGCTTCCCTAAACTGGTTAAAATGGTCCTGTGTGACCTGTCTGCCAATGGTAGGAATGGCTTCGTTTGGATGCCGGATTGTTGGCGGATTCAGCTGGTTCACTGGCTTCATTTGGCTGTAAAACGTTTCGTCTTTTAATGATATATGTTATAACGTCACGATCAAAATAAAAAACTACATTTCAATTTACGGTATTATGTCCATGCGTGCCGAGACGTCGCAATGTACGAGCTTCACAAAAAGTCCGTAAGGCGAGGCTTTAAGCAATACAGATAATGATAATAAATATAGAAAATTATAATAATAAATCAAATCGGATCAAACGTAAAGTTTACCCATTATATAATGATAAAATTAATTAATGACAGTTCCCCAACGCCGATTTCCACGATGCCAAACGGANTAGTAGTAACAGAAACGGAAGGATCGTTGAATTAAGTTGTTTGTACTGTCACTTATTTTATTTATTGTCATTTTGCAGTTAATTTCCTCAATAAACCCTGTTTCATAAATTCCTACTTATTCTTTTTTGTACATCAAATAACATTAACACAGGGTGAGAAACTGTCCGCTTTTTCATTTCCTTGGCGAGCAACTGTCTGGTGAGCATTTGTCCTGTGAGCAACTGTCTGGTGAGCATTTGTCCTGTGAGCAACTGTCTGGTGAGCATTTGTCCTGTGAGCAACTGTTTGGTGAGCAACTGTCGGTGATTCATATTTGTGGGGATGTTTCTATGTGGGTGCATTTATGGGGTGTATCTATGAGGTGTATTTATAGGGGTATATCTACTGGGGTGTATTTATGGGGGTGTAGATGGGCCATGGCTCATTTCGACTTAATTATTTTGCCTATGTAACCTGTTGCGCCACGACATGGTAAACTAATGAGTGACTATGCTTGCCCCCCCCCCACCCTCGATGCTGATCTGACCAGATTTGATATATCGCTCGCAAGCATCCCTGAACCGCATAGCAGGGCGGCCTACAAGCATGTCATGGAGGCAAAGTCACCACAGAAGACGTCCTTTGGACGGGACATCCTTGTTAATGGTCAGCTGCTTTTTAGTTCTCGTAGGAGTTGGACTCTGAGTTCAACCAATTGGTGCCAATCTAAGATTGAACATAGTTTTATTCAAATCAACCAAAGGCGAAACCAGAACAGTCTCGCCACACAGTAGACAACCGAACAGATGTTGCATACCTTCAAGTTGAACCCTATAATTCCATCGGGATACGTATGCCTATATACTGTTTTTAATGTTTCGGTACTTCAGTAATATTCATCAAGAGTTCTTTGATAATTAATCTATTAATCAACTGACCATAATATAACCTTGACTTTATAGGTCAGCAAACGTTGGTACTAGTAACAGTGTAGTCTAGTTTTGTTGTGGTTTGTTTTTCACCAATGAAGTGATATAAAGAGAGTGTACGTAATTTATTGTAATTATTGTTTTTCACCAATGAAGTGATATGAAGAGAGTGTACGTAATTTATTGTAATTATTGTTTTTCACCAATGAAGTGATATAAAGAGAGGGTACGTAATTTATTGTAATTATGCCATTGTTATTACTTTATTGAATATAATAGTCACATGAAACAGTACACAAAATATATACACTCAACATACCCAATTATACATACCCAGTACATCATAATAAACATATATACATGTCGACACACGCCATCTAATGAAGTAGATATCTACGATGCAAGTACAGTCATAAGACCGTTGTCTTATATATTAAATTAATACTTACGTTGTGATATTACATCATTTAACAACAAGTTACTGCATAAATAGTTTGCTGCTATAAATTTACAAAGCCGGTGGCTCAGTCTCGCGGGGTTTTAGAACAGCTGAACTGAACAGGTTTGATGTGTAAACATATTAAAATCTTGGCATTCTACAACTTGATGAGGAGCTATTAACGTGACCGCTCGTAACTGTTGACGTCATCTATATCCAAGAATAATTTAGAATATCCTGAAAATCAGACAGTGTTCTTGCAAAGATGAATATGTATTGAAGTATTCACGTAAACAAATAATACTGTATTTGAGCTCTGAACACGTTCTCTCGAAAATACATTTCACTCAGTAGCGGGACTGTTTCTTCTGATCAGGCTATCACTTTGGGCTTGACTAGTGGTAGGTGTCTTACGTCTGAGTAACAGCTATGCGTTAATTTAAAGTTGTTGTCAAAATGCATTTTACCAGAACTATTTGGTGTAGCTACAGCCAGGGAGCCCACCGGTTAAACTGTAAGAATGTAATATGTACATTTATTTACCATTGATGTTTGCAACTGTTTTGTTGTGGACCTTTCATTTGGCAGATATTCATCACGAGATGGCGTCATGTTCAATTGGAAAGTTCACCTTCAGATGGCGACGTGCTCAATGCGACGTTCACCACCAGATGGCGAAGTACTTAATACGACGTTCACCACTAGATGGCGACGTAATCAATACGACGCTCACAACCAGATATTGACGTACTCAACAAGAAATCCACCACCAGATGGCGACAAACTCAACAAATAACCAGAATATTTCTGAAGGAATAAGGAAAATACTGCAAACGTAACGTCAACTATAAGTGAAGTGTGAATGTGTATATAAGAATAGTAAAAAAATACCCGATGGTTATGTGTCCACAGTACGCTGTAGTCGGTAGGACGAACGACTAGTACATTGAACAATTAACAAAGTTACCATGAGCAAATCCATGGCAAGATACGATGTGCAGACAATACAATATTAACAAATTAGATAGGTGCAGCACTGAAACTAACCAGTCGACTTGTCAAGTTCATGAGCACTTACCTTAGACACATAATATTATACAAAATATACAGTTTTTTTGTCACCAACCCTCGCTGAATTAGAAAAATATCGCACTTATCCACCTGCTGCAACAACTGTGAGTACAGGGCACATTACTCGAATGTCAACGCTGTGTTCGCAACAGCACTTGCTCAAAGTGTGCACATAAATATGTCATCTTCCAGTGCACCAAGCCAGATTCACTACAAACAATAAACACTATGTTTCTGTCGTGATCATCATTGATTCACTTTCGTTTACCGGGACGCCAATTGGATGCTGTCCCCTAACCTCTGGAATGCCCGACATTAAGTGCACCATCTCGCTTCCGTTGCGCCGATCCTCGCTTTTCACGCGCCCGGAGACCGTGTGCAGCGCCGTTCCGTTGTTCAGTTCTGGCGACGCCTTTTTAATGGAACCCGTGAAGATCCGCCCACCGGTTGATATGCAATGGTCGCGCTCCGTCAGCGAGTGAATGGAACTGCGCGTGCGAGTGACGTAACTCGAGAGCGTGTTCCAGTTGTGGACGGGAGCGCGCGACCAGCTCGGATCACGCCTCATCCTATACCGCTCCCACGTCTTACGTATTTCTGTGCGCACCTGCAACAACCAGACACACCTGGACACGGTCAGTGTCGCCTCGAGCGGAGTTGATACAAAGTGATAGGCGATATACCCGACAGAGGGCGACACAACACATTTTATATTCCATTTAAAGATTTATTTATTTAAATAATCTATATAATTTTATTAAGCAAACTAACGGATTACGGACGTTAACATGACTTAATTGTAGTTATATTCCCATCCAAAATTACAACTTTTAATAATATAATGTTTATATAATATGGTCGTCGTCGTCGTCGTCGTCGTCGTCGTCGTCGTCGTCGTCGTCGTCGTTTGTATGACTTACCTCTGTGTTAAGGAAGCAGAACAGCACGGCGACCAGGAACCCCTGCAACGCGGAATCAGTACAATTTGAATACTTAAAAATGAACTTTTGGCACGACAAAATTCTTGTTATCCATGGCTTTAATTATGATTTAATAAGAGTTACTGCACAAAATATGTTAACCTTTATCGATACATATTAATTAACGTCATTGTGTTTCGCACGTCGTATTTTACCGTCAGGTACGTGGTATACATCGTATGAGCATAGTTACACATATTCTCCTTTCCTGGCTTAAATGTGGCATAATCGAACTGGATTGATTGATTGGTTGGTTGAATTGAATTATTGATTGATTTAATTATTTATTTATTTATTTATTTATTTATCACCAAACATTATTCAATTTGCTTCACACGAAGAAAGAGATAAAATATTACATAGTCATACAAAAGCACCACATACATTACATTATTGGTATGCATTGTTAATAGTATATAGTACTTACTGTGTTGTATTGTGTTATGCATTACTACACTGTATAGCAGTGAGAAAAAAGTTACATTATTGGTATGCATTGTTAATAGTATATAGTACTTACTGTGTTGTATTGTGTTATGCATTACTATATAGTAGTGAGAAAAAAGTTCCCTCATACTCCGCAAGGGGTCGTAGGGAAATAAAATCATTGTCGTTGTTGTCATCATTGGCACGTCATTGAAGGAAGTCCTTAGGTAATTACAGCCTTACCTGGAACGACGTGAAGAACATCTCGAAGTAGAGCTTGACGAGTTCAGCGTACTGGTTGAGGTCGTTGGGCATCCACAGGAAGACGATATAATGCACCCCGAACAGGGGGATCAAGACAAGGGTGGACCGCGTCAGACGCCTGCAACCCGTGTGATCGGAAATCCGTGAACTGTGACACAAACAACGACCCCGTTCCGCCTACGTCGTACCACCCAACCAATCAACTGATCCACGTGATAGGACGCCCTGGATTGGTCAGCAGTTTCTGACCTGCTGCTAGGGGGCATTACTGTGGCAGAACACTTCCATCTTAGCCAATGAAAACAATGAAGGTATATTTTGATCTGCTCTATGCGGCTGGACATGTGTCAATTTGACTCTTCATATAATAGGATTTTAAGTTATGTTTGTTTGAATGTATTCAATAGAATATATAGTTCTGCTATATATGGAGTTGAATGTATCCAATAGAATGATATATATTATAATTGGACTTCTATGATTGTGTATGCAGTTGGCGATATGGTTGAGAATCCAAACTATTACCCTACCTACTATTACCAAACCACACGAAAGTCTTTCATTTCCAATGCGCGCGAACATCCGGAAACGAATAAAAAAAACAAAGCAGCATTTCCACAGATAATAATAAATTTCTTTCCGTTACTTTGTAGTCGGCAGTGGAATGTTCTGTACAACACAATGTGCATGAATTATTGCAATCCATTTTGTTACAGATGAACAAAACAAATATAAATCAACAAAAACACATGTACAATAACCTCCTCCCAATACACGCACTCACGCAGGAACCCACGCACGCGCGCGCACACGTACAACTTCCGTACACAATAAAATTATGTCTTTCTTTTGCCACAGTATCGCCACCTGGCGGCAGGACAGAAAACTCCCAGTAACACATCTGATCGAGTCGCCCGTGCGTCTGTTAGAACCTCCACGGTTACCAGCATTGGTTGGGTGGAACGAACTTACAAGCGTAGCGTATGAAATTTCGCCGTGCGGCTACTTACCCATACAGCTTAGTTTGTGTCCTATTGGAAGCTTTCATCTTCGTAAACAGAACTCTGACAATGTTGAGGAAAAAAACAAAGTTGACCTGCAACCAACCACGTATTAGTTGTATGATATGCTCGCATAATGGAGAGCATTTCATTTTCTGACATAACATAAATTAAATAAATACAGTGCCCTATATATTCATTTGAGTTGATATATAATTATTTGTACTGATATTTTGTTTACAGCGATGCTAAATACGTGCCTCTAAAAAAGTTGTCAACATTCTTATTTGAGATGTCAGATTGTTCGTCAAATATCTTGCCTATATAGTGTACTTAAATTTATCTTTTCCAGCGACGATGAAAACTTCGAGAATTTGAAGAATTTAATTGAAATGAGTGCAACTAAATATATGTGCATTTGTTCAAAATATGTTGTCGCTGCTGTTGTTGTTGGTGTTGTTGGTGTTGGTGTTGTTGTTGGTGCTGCTGTTGTTGGTGTTGTTGTTGGTGTTGTTGCTGACGCCGCGACGCCGCGTAGTATCGATATAACCTACCATAATTGTCACTGAAATGGGACCTTTCACAATCCAAAAATACCCAGGTGTGGGGTTGTACGTCCAACAACTGAAAACAGTATCAACACATTCGACTAACAAAAATACAACATTCTACTTGTACACCGAAACACTTACACTGCATTTCAAAGTTTCGTTTCGTAAATGTACAGTTAATACTAAAACGGCAAACGAGTAAATGCTGATGTCATGCTGCACTGTGTGCACATATCACGGGTCTACTTAGCGGGTGTCAATACTGTTAGGATTACATCAACCTTTCTTTATATTTATGATCAATTGTATTTCATATCCATGCACATGTGTATCATTATAGCAATTTAAATTATAATACGTCACGCTTACTGTATGTCCTCCAATGTTGCACGAACTATCGCCCACGGAACAATAAAGATTAGAGGCGACACTGCAACATAATGGAAACAGTTCAAATAAGACATAATGCTACACTTTTAATAGCATACTGATGCAACAATAACTCAACATAAATGTTTTACAAATAACGATATGAAGAGAATAATGTATAGGTATAATGCATAGGTAAAATGTATAGGTATAATGTATAGGTATAATGTATAGGTATAATGTATAGGTATGATACAAAGACCAACTGCTAAGTTGCTTTTACATGAAATGGCTTTGATATAAAGACAACATAAACTTAACCTGTCAGAAATGTATTAAATATTGTTTTACATATACTGGCCACTTAGTATGTATAAACGACACGCACGCACGCACGCACGCACAATAAAACATATATATGTTAAATGGCACCATATCGAAGTGAATCGCCCGTGTATCGCACGAGACGATGGCGGTATAACACAAATAATCGAACAATGAATGTACGTATTGGCGGGTGCAATGACGTTACAAACGGACTTTTCTTTCTAGCATAAGTGATCTACGTGACGATCGTCGCAGGCGTTACCAATCTTCAGAACTAGCGGGTGTTTGTAAGTACTATTTCTTAGGAATCGTCTTATTTGGTTTGGGATGTCTAGTTACGTTGGCTGATTTCATAGAACCAATGTCGGTGCGTATAGGGACACGTGTACTAATGTGCGCACTTGTGTTCCTATTTATTAGTTTTGGGGTAGTATGTGTTTTGTATCTAGCATCTAATTGTTAAACCCTCGTCCAAAATCAAAATAAACAAACTATGTATCTTTGTACTTGCAACGTCGCCACAAAGGTATATATGTGGTGATGTTGTTGTCACTGATGATGCATTCGGCGTCCTGTCAGACGCACCGTCAATCATCGAGAGGTTCACCGTCCTTATATACGACCGGACAATCTGTCACGTCGGGGACCACAATCATAATTGGTTTTGACGAGCGCCGTGTTTTATAACGATAGGTACAAAAAGTAATATATTTGAAATCGATGCCCCGAAAACCTATATTTGCTCACCCAAATTACGGCCCTATGTGAAAAGGTTCTTAAGATATGAGAAAATTTTTTGACAGCCGTAGTTTTTTAATGGCGGGTATAAAAGTCGGAGTACTATTTGAACTCGATACCCCCAAAAACCTATATTTTAACACAAAATCTATGGCTTTAGATAACGTAGTTCTTGAGATATAGGGGGAAATTGCTTTTGACGGGCGCTAATTTTGATGTCGAGTAGAAAATATCAGCGAAGGTCACAATAATAATATTTGAAATCGCTGCCCTGAAGCATTTATTGGCATAAACAATGACGGCTCTGTGGTACGCAGTTCTTAAGATATACGGAAATTGGTTTTGGTGGCCGCCACCTGTAAAAATGGCGGATATGAATGTCGGAGAAGGTTAAAAGTAAAATATTTGAAATCGCTGCCCCGAAAACCCACAAGTGCCATGCGTTTTACATTAAATGCACAATTCAGCCACATATACTGAAAGTTCAAGATCAGCGACATTTGACCTTGAAATTCAAGGTTAATAGCAAACAATCTGAAGTAGATCCGGCTAATATCTTATTCTACGTAAAACGCTACATATAGGGTCCAATTTTCATACTTTTGTCCAGCAAGTAATGCTATTTCCCTTATACACCCTTCTACTTAGGATTCTCGTTGAGTTGCACTAGTTCGCCCCTACTGCTGTCGATGTGTTATGTTAAAATTATTTACTATGACATATTCTTTCACGCAAATAGGACGCCATATATTATATGCCTGGCAGCCTGTAAAATCATACACAGTTCAACTGAGTAGCAATGTTTGTCAGTGATTGGTTAACAGAGCTCAGGTGGAATAACTTAGTTTCCTTTGATAAATACATGGGTTTAGCGATGGGTTTAGCGACTTTTGGGGGGGTATACCTTTGATCATTTGGTGAGATGTAGCGGCTTTTGGAGAAAAAATACTAGGACGCCACAGAGCAGTGACTCGGCGGTAAGAACGCCGGACTATCTATCAAGAAGACCGGGTTTAAGTCCACCTACTGCCTTTTGAAATCATGACCAATTTTATCCACCCCACTTTGTCTGTGTCTTTCGGAAGACACACTATAAGGCGTTGGTCCGTTCAACCTGTTGTCTATGCCAGGGGAAGACACACTATAAGGCGTTGGTCCGTTCAACCTGTTGTCTATGCCAGGGGAAGACACACTATAAGGCATTGGTCCGTTCAACCTGTTGTCTATGCCAGGGGAAGACACACTATAAGGCGTTGGTCCGTTCAACCTGTTGTCTATGCTAGGGGAATACACACTATAAGGCGTTGGTCCGTTCAACCTGGTGTCTATGCCAGGGGAAGACACACTATAAGGCGTTGGTCCGTTCAACATGTTGTCTATGCCAGGGGAAGACACACTATAAGGCGTTGGTCCGTTCAACCTGGTGTCTATGCCAGGGGAAGACACACTATAAGGCGTTGGACCGTTCAACCTGGTGTCTATGCCAGGGGAAGACACACTATAAGGCGTTGGTCCGTTCAACCTGGTGTCTATGCCAGAGGAAGACACACTATAAGGCGTTGGTCCGTTCAACCTGTTGTCTATGCCAGGGGAAGACACACTATAAGGCGTTGGTCCGTTCAACCTGTTGTCTATGCCAGGGGAAGACTCACTATAAGGCATTGGTTCGCCTTGCATAAACGTATAGCGGCGCTATATAGATCACACATCATCATATTTATAATTATCATCATCAATAGTGTTATTATTATTATAAAACGGTCGTAAGAAGGTGGCGATTGTGTGATCGTGCGCTACTTACACCAGCCGAAGACGAGGTACCAGCGGATGCTGCTGTTCTCTGAAAAGACGGACACGAAGATGAGCATGTGGAGGTAGAGCGCCTCGATGAAGATCCACATGTAGTTGACACTAACCACCATGTGGAAGGTCGTCATGAATAGCTTGCACTGCCAATGCTGTGGACAGAGAGCGCTCGAATCACTATGGGCCGACACATTTTCTTACAATAGTCTTTCCGTTTTTCGAAATTTATTTTGGTAAGTAAAGGATTTTTTTCGCGAAGGTTAAACGTGTTTTTGTGTCTTGTGGTGTACTGATTCACTAACGTTCCAACTAAATTTAAAAAAAATAATTTTCGTAAGCGAGTTGATGCCGATAATGATATTATCGTAATAGACGTGTTCATAATAACATGTTAAACTATTTGCTAATGAGTCAGACTGATCGGATGACGAAGCTACAATTCGATTGCTTCAAAAGTCCAGTCTAAGCTTGTGGAAGACAAGACAACACGGAAATGACCCTACTGTCGGGTTGACGTTACATAATATTGATGATACAGAATATGGCAGGTATCAATGATTACGATATGCATAAAATAGAACTTAAACATGTAGCATAAACATTAAAGAAATTATGACAATTTGAAAAACAAGCAGACATAAAAGCTTGAAACACACAACCAATAATGTATAGTGAAAATTTCAATACCTGGCTCCGAAAAACTAGCAAACCGTGTCCGACACCAAACCCTAACCCGAACCCGAAACCTATCCCTAACCCTATCCATACAGGCTGAATTGTGACGGATAGGAAAACCAGTGAACACATTCACTAATCAGAACAAAACTGGAGGACTTTAAATGAGAACATCAGAAACAGAACTCCACAGCGGATATGAAACAGTAGCCACATATGAAGAAAACCCTACGTTTCATTCTCGTAGATATAACCACACACGGATTGTTTGACAGCACGATAAAGGTTAGAGTATATTACATGTTCAATACGACTTACAGCAATGATTTATGACGAACGTGAACACTCATATAATTATCACAAGGTGTTTAAAATTACTGATGAAAACGAACTATCGCGTTCGAGGCTTGCTCTTTTCGAGACCCGTCGAGTTAATATTGCTGTCGGGTGTAATATGAACATAAGAGTATTTCCTTACTGGCAGTTGCGTGGTTCAATATCGAGGGTATAACGTCTTAGAGAGTATGGATATTGCCAGTTTCTGAGAATTGTTTTCATGTTTCAATACGTGTTGATGTGTTTTATTATGTTTGGCCATTTTCGTGTGTCTGTTTTGTACAGGACGTCATTAGTTATGTTTGTCTTACTTATATTACTGAAGTAAGTGATGATCCTCCTATGTTGGAGTTGTCTAATTGCTACTAAATGGAATTAAAGTATTTGCGCCGTTGCTGAATGCTCCCCAATGTCAATTGGACGATCGTGTTGACGAAATGGGACTTAATAAACTCAATACGATGCTATACATTACACAGCATAAATAAAAGGCACCAGCTCTTCCAGACTGTGGAGCCAACACTGGTTCTCCAATCCGTCACAAGCAGACGTTTCTCAAATCCTGCTATTTAATGTTACTCAAAAGCAAAACTGGTAATTTACTCCAGCGTAACACAAATGTTGTGCACACGCACATAGGGTAATTCTAAGGCCGCAGACACGTTTATATACTGTCTGCCAGCCACTAAGTAGAGTACTTTACGCGCCAAACAAGTTGTCCCAAAATACTCCCAATTATGGCAATGTTAAAGTTAATGTTGTCATGGTAATTTACTTTCGCAAACACTGTCGTTTTGTTCGACTATGTTGAGGACGTGACTGCATTAACCTACCGTGCCGTTCTCGTTGAAGAGAAGTTGTCCTTCGTCATTGTAGGTCACGTCGCTGGGGAAGCCGAGTTCCTCAATGAGGACGTTATCTTTGAGGAAGGACATCAAGGCTCGTAGGATGAACGAGAGGAACAAATTCACGTGAAGGGTATTCCGGGGACAGTGCAGCTTCCTGGCGTCAAAGAACATACGAATAAATTAATTTCATGTACAAAGGCCATATACATACAAATATGCATTTAATAAATTTAAATTTAAATACGTTAAAAATATTAATGTACAAAAAAATGTATGTAATAATACGAAATTAAATATATATAAATGGAATGTAAAATCAAAATTGTGCACAATAAAGTGCTCGTGTCCATAAACGATATTTATACAATTTTTTCCCACGTTTTATGAAATCATTTTCAATGGCATATTTCCCGATTTCTAAGAGCATTCATATTCTTGCGAAAGAAGGCGTCAAAGTTACCGATGGAACTGGTAACAAACACACACTGAGGCTGTCTCATCAGTCGTATCCTAAACTCCGCCTATGTATGCTGTCTCATGCTGTTGTAGGCAACTTCAAGTTTCAAACGAGTGATCCTGTTACAATTTACCCACAGTTCGGAATAGTAAATTGTACAATAATAGGCGCGTTATTCACGCATATAATGATAATTAATATTATTTAATAGCACCGACTACAACTATAGCAATCATTGTTTATAAACATTATTGGTTAGCGCCCAGTGTTGCTTGATATAGTGGGAAGAAAGCGAGAAACATAAAACTAAGTTAAGACAAGCGTAGTAAAATAAAATTTGATAGATAAATTTGATAGTGTTTAGAAGTAGCGCCTGTCAGCAAGAGTGGGAATTCTAGTCCGAGTGTTGGGCTGGACCAGGGTTTGCAATCTTAAAGTAGCGCCTGTCAGCAATAGTGGGAATTCTAGTCCGAGTGTTGGGCTGGACCAGGGTTTGTAATCTTAAAGTAGCGCCTGTCAGCTAGAGTGGGAATTCTAGTCCGAGTGTTGGGCTGGACCAGGGTTTGTATTCTTAAAGTAGCGCCTGTCAGCAATAGTGGGAATTCTAGTCCGAGTGTTGGGCTGGACCAGGGTTTGTATTCTTAAAATAGTGCCTGTCAGCAAGAGTGAGAATTCTAATCCGAGTGTTGGGCTGGGCCAGGATTTGTAATCTTATATTGTATAACAAAAATCGAGCGGACTGCGCAAGAAAAGTGTTAGCCGGACAATGGAAGGAGCAACCGGCCCAGCATTCCCTCTCGGATCAGGTCCTGTTCTGGGGGGTGTGTGTGTGCTTGGGAAGGACTCCAGATTGGATGACAGGCAGGTCGAACCAACAGGTGAGGTTCTGTTGGACCTGATAGCTCCTGTCACCCTCACAGAGTTGCAGGCAACACTACGAAATACAAAGAAAGGTGCCCTTGGCACCGATAATATCACGCTAGCCGTTCTGCGTAAGCTTGACCCTCGCGCTCTTCTCGCGCACCTTAACATGTGGCTGTATATCGGCTATCTGCCCGCTGGACTCCGGTCTAGCCGAACGGTGCTTATCCCTAAAGTACCGGCCCCTAAGGGGCCCAAAGAATATCGTCCCATATCAATTGGCCCGTATTTGGCCAGGGTGTTCCACAGGCTGCTCGCCACTCGGCTGTCCGGTGGGATCCATTTTCGATCAAGGCAAAGGACATTCACAAAAGGTGATGGTATAGCGGACAACGTATTCATTTTGAGGTGCCTGCTGAGGGACTCATGCGAGGAGCTAAAACCGCTCTCGCTAGTGTTCCTTGACGTGTCAAAGGCGTTTGACTCGGTGTCCCACGTCTCCCTCTTCCTGGCGGCGAAGAGAATGGGAGTGCCTGGACCGTTCATTGAATACTTGCGGTGCCTGTACTCAGAGGCCGCGACTCGCCTACAGGTCGGTGAATATTTGAGTGAGCCCCTGGCCCAAAACAGGGGGGTGAAACAAGGCAATCCGCTCTCACCTATCCTCTTTAACTGCATCATCGACTGGGCGATCGAGGCTCTCGACCCGGAGTTGGGCGTCCGAGTAGGAGGTGACGGTCCTCGCCCCAATCACCTGGCCTTCGCGGACGATATCGTCCTGATGGCCAGGAGCAAGATTGGCATCCAGCATCTGAGCCGGCAGCTAGAGAGAGCGCTGGGGCGCTGCGGTCTCACGTTAAACCCTGACAAGTCGAGGTCACTGACGATAGCGGTGGACGGGAAAGCGGGCCGTTGGGTCTGCGATCCCACGCCGTATGTGTCCCTCGCAGGGGGGATCTTGTCAACTGTACCCATTTCCGAGGGTTATAAATACCTCGGCATCACGGTGAGCGCCCGGGAGGGTGGTTCGTCTGCTGAGGAGCTCCTCCCTCGCGGGCTAAACCACCTGACCAGAGCCCCGTTAAAGCCTCAGCAAAGGCTATACTTTTTGAAGAACCACCTGGTCCCAAAACTGTACCATAGGCTGTTTCTATCCCGAAATAACAGCGCGAACATGGGGGCATCGAATTAAGCGACATGATGCTCTCCTCGAGAAGTTCCTCCACAAGATGAAGAACCGCGGCTGGGCGGTGACACGCGCTCCGGTGATCACGGTGCGGGGTGGCAGCCCGCAGATCCCGGACGCGGTGTTGTATTCACAAAGCGCTTGCTGGGTTGTCGATGCGTCTGTAGTTGCGGACAACGCAGACCTCGACAACGCCTACGAGAGCAAGTGCGTGAAATACGACACCCCTTATTCATTTGTTGTATTTATTGTTTTGTATCAATACATATGGTATTTTGAGTATTGTTCACACATTTTTGCCCGGGCTGGAGGGCAAATAATGTGTTTATTATTTTTTTTATCGCCTCTCAGCAAGAGTGGGAATTCTAGTCCGACTGTTGGGCTGGACCAGGGTTTGTATTCTTAAAGTAGCGCCTGTCAGCAAGAGTGGGAATTCTAGTCCAAGTTTTGGGCTAGACCAGGGTTTGTAATCTTAACATTTGTTTCTGCTGGTTTACCAAGACCAGGATCTACCCAGTCACAAGCAAAATGCCATGTGACACCATACATGTCGCAACCCGTTTGGGGTAGTTGTCAAATAATGTAAAGGTTTTTTCAAAAATAACGTTGAAAACTCTGTGAAATGTAATACAAAGTAAGAGGTACGGTTAGATACGGCAACATCTCTAACTGCTGACGACAAGGTGTCACGTGGCATTTTCTGAAAGTGTACACACAAGTATTGCTGAATCAGCAGAAGTAACGTAACGTAACGTAACACAACACTTCCGCGTCGCACCTAACCTCTACTTCACTAGTCAGCCACAAATCGTGAAGGTCAGCAGTAGTCGATGTTTGTCCACGTAGGTACAACTTTGTTGTTTTCGTTATCAAATTTGCAAGGTAAAACAAAAACAATAAACAATGTTTTTTCCGCTTTCAAATTTTACATCCGAAAAAGGAAAACCGATTTGTTTGATCTGTTTGTTGTTTTTATAACTTATATTAATAAAAACGCGTATGACAGTTTGTATTCTTATTTTTTCTTACGTCAAATTTAAAAACGAATAAAGAAAAACGTGCAGCCGTTTTGTTGTTATGTTGCTTTGCAATGCTTTGTATTGTACTGTATTGTGTTGTATTGTATTGCATTGTAATAGGCAATGTGTTGCACTTACTTGAAATATATCATAATGAAGACGGCGAGAATGAGCGACGCCAGAGAGAGACCGTAGCCAATCTTGTACATGAGCTTTATTCTGCTCATGTGATCCTGCAAGACAAACATCAGCTTTATTCTGCTCATGTGATCCTACAAGACAAGGATCAGCTTTATTCTGTTCATGTGATCCTGCAAGACAAGCATCAGCTTTATTCTGTTCATGTGATCCTGCAAGAAAAGCATCAGGTTTATTCTGCTCATGTGATCCTACAAGAAAAGCATCAGGTTTATTCTGCTCATGTGATCCTACAAGACAAGCATCAACTTTATTCTGCTCATGTGATCCTACAAGACAAGCATCAACTTTATTCTGCTCATGTGATCCTGCAAGACAAGCATCAGCTTTATTCTGTTCATGTGATCCTGCAAGAAAAGCATCAGCTTTATTCTGCTCATGTGATCCTGCAAGACAAACATCAACTTTATTATGCTCGTGTGATGCTGCAAGACAAGCATCATCTTTAGTTTGCTTATGTGATCCTGCAAGACAAGCATCAGGTTTATTCTGCTCATGTGATCCTGCATGACAAGCATCAGCTTTAATCTGCTTATGTGATCCTGCATGACAAGCATCAGCTTTATTCTGCTGTTGTTGCCAAAACAACCCGAAATCATTGTTATTCCACATGCGCTTTTAAGACATCATATACGAAAACATTATTTGATTAAGGAAGAGTGACATGAGAGACTATGGAACGTTTAACTGTATTGTTTTACTTAATTTATTGATAATAGTACGTATTTTATCCATAATCAGTTATTTAATCCATTATGATATTATTTAATTTTAAGTGGTTCTACGGTATCTATCTGTATAATGTATTTATATTTATTTATGTTTATAATAATAATGTCATGTTTTTTCGGGGACAACCACCCAACATTGTTGAAAATACACATACCACCTACCGCCAAACCCACTTCTATCACAATATTGTTGAGACCAACTTCCCATCACTTTATCGGACCAACCTCTACTTCCTGCCCACTATTTTGTAAAGCAGACGCACCACTATCAGCTGCGGCACAGTGGGTATCGGTGAATCAGGGAGCGCAGACCGGAAGCACTCGCTGTAGTTGGTCCACGAGCGGTTGTAGGCGGGGTGAACGAACCACGTGCCGTCGGACATACACTCCCGGGTGGCGAACGCTGCAGGTTGCAAGTTACGCATTATGTAAATACGCGTCTGGAGATCCTTATGCAAATGGTCATTTTGTATTCCAATGTTGGGTTAGTTCAGATCTAGAAATTAATCTTTCTCGACCAGTATTACTTGTTCTTTGTCATCGTTATCATCATCGGCGTCATTGTCGTCCACATCATCACCATCGTCAGTGTTATTGTTGTCGTTGTCGACTTAGTCGTTCGTATATATATATATATATATATA